>CM074304.1:7375406-7480406 GCA_037194245.1 Opsariichthys bidens | reverse complement strand
GGGAAATAATCTATGACAGGGCCGATGCTCAAATTGAACCCTTCCAAGTTACAATAGTTATAGAAATAACTTTATTTTATTCTTATAGAGATCATGTTAGATCCTGGTTGCTAACAACCCGAATATGTAATAATAATTGTCAAAACATTCATGCATTTAAGTGTTAATTGGACCCCCTCTTGGTGTTCCAAACCCATTTGACTTTCTTTCTTTCTTCAGGGAAAGAATGAATGAATGGGGACTGGATCTTTTAAGCTTTAAAAAAGCAACGTAAAGTCTTCTTAAGTCATGTGATCACTTTTTGTGACAAACATGCTGCTAACCATTGTAACTGGGTCATTGAGTCTGTGATTTAAAAAGACTGAAAGCTGGAATACACTATATGACATATATGACGATACGAAAGATTTAACATCACTATAGGCTTCAAACATTTACCGACTGAATGGTTAAAGGGGGAAAAAGGACAGCGTACACTAAACGACTGACGATCACACACTACCAGACTTTCTAGTCGTTCTGAACCCAACAAACTCTGGTTCATCCAATTCATTGAAAAAATCCAACTCAAAAGAACAATTCATTCACAAATTGAGCATCGCTACTTCTCTAGGGAACATGCAGATCTAGGATGAGGGAATTTCATTTTTGAGGTGAAATTTTAATTCTATTTACATTTATTTTTATCAGATACATTTATTTTGTTTCATAGGTCAAAGTCCTGTGCATCCTCCCTCTCCGTTGGCCATGATGGAAAGCTCTCCGAGCAGCACCCGGCCCAAACTGCCTCGTCACCGGCCCTTAAACCGCACCCAATCGGCTCCATTGCCCCAGGGCACACTAGCTCAACTTGTGATTCAGCAGCAACATCAGAACTTCCTGGAGAAGCAGAAACAGTACCAGCAACAGGTCCACATCAACAAGGTACAGTGATTCAACCAACTGTCAGTGCAGCAATGATTTTAAGGTGTTTTCACACCTGGCTCTTTTGGAGCATTTAGTTTAGAAACCTAGCACATTTTCTCCCTTAGTTCAGTTTGGTTCGTGAACATGGCAATTGTGCTTGGATCCACAACAAAACAATCAGCCCCAGATGGCCTGAACGGTGTGGTTTCAGCCCAATTGAAAACAAACACTAAAGCGGTTCGTTTTGAGCTAATCAAATGCTGGTCCTAAGCTGGTCCTAATCAACTAGCTCCAGCTCAGGTCCAGCTTATAACCAGCTTATGACCGGCTTAAACCAGCTCATGACCAACTAAGGACCAGCATAAACCAGCTCAAACCAGCTGTCATGCTTTAAAACATACCTAACCAGCATATGCTGGTTTTTTCAACAGGTTATATATTTGTTTTGCCTAAAATTTTTATAGGCTTATAAACATTCATAAAAGTGTGTTAATATACACTTTTTATGTAAATAAAGCCACAAAGCCCCCAAAAATTCACATAAATCTCAAAATGTAAACAGGTGCACTCTGACCAATCAGAGGACAGTTGGTCTCACATGTGACTTGCTTAAACACATTTTTGTAAGTTTTGAAATCTTGCCTTGAGAAAGCGATCCAAAACAAGAAGAAAATGCAACATTTTAACAATTTAAGTCTCTGTAAAAAAAAAGAAAGAAAAAAAGCCCTTGAGTGCTATCATTGGGAAGCTGAATGATTGTATTGCTATCATAAAACACATTTGCTTTGAAATACCATTCAGTTCATATGAGAACTAAAGTTGGACAGCCCATATCCATTACGTGAGGGAAAAACTTGTACTGAGTTCAGAAGCGGCACTTGAATTAGCATAGCTTAAGGCATCAGTTGCATGCTAACACCACAAAATTGCACAGGGACAAGTTCAAATGAGCTCCAAAGTGGATAGAATACATACTTTTGTTCCCTTGTGGAAATATTTGTGTTTCTGTGCACCAGCAGCCGTGACCTGGCCATCCGTTTAAGTGCAATTATTCTGCCGCGCATGCAAGGTTAGCGACACGGGAGGCTCGCGCTGTGAAAGACTCCATTGTTAGCGAGAGCTTGCAGATTGATCTGCCTTATTATTGCTGAGAGTGCAATGGGAAATTCAAGGTTACATGTGCAGTTTTCAGACAAGAAGATCAAAAGTGCCTAGAGAGCACTTGTTTTGCCTATTTATTGTCATGGCCTCTGTCACCAGGGGCATGTGCAAAAAAAAAAAAAAGAAAAGTCTAGTCTGGTATAGTAGCGTGAATGTAGATTGAAAGTTGCTAACTGAATTTTTTTCATGATGTGAAACTGTAGCAAATCATGTTGAAATACCAAAATGTGTTGAACACATAGTGTTGCTGTTTTTTTTTTTTTTAAACCATAAAAGTGACTGGAAGCAACTCCTGGTTAGAGTAAATAATCTCTCTTTGGATGGTCTGTAACCCTAAACAGCTGTAGCTAGAAGTAAATGATTTCTGAGGGAAATGAGGTCATGAATGCTGTGAAATCTGGGATTAGTTCTCTAGCTTAATAACTGAAGGTTTTACCTGCGCTAAATAGGGCACCTGTGTGATTTTACATGCAGCTTTAGTGGGAGATATAAAAAGTATGTTACTAATTCCAGGACTCAATGACTATATTTACTTGACGTAGGCTATATTTATATGAGGTTTCCATTTCTCCTCGCTATTTAGCTGTTATTCTATCTTGTCTATGAATTCCAGTTCTGGTAGATGACACTGTTTGTGTTGCAGGAATTGGCATGGGGACAAAAATCACTCATGAAATGATTATGTACGTTGACAGAACCTCCGACAATAATAAATCGTGTTTCTCTCTTCCTTAGATGCTATCAAAATCCATCGAGCAGCTTCGTCAGCCGAACGTCCACTTGCAGGAGTCAGAAGAGGAAGAGGGAGAGGATTTTCATGATCATGCCATGCAGGAGGACAGCTCTCCCTCTGGTGGCGTCATCAGGAAGTACAGCCCCGACAGCAACCGCAGCTCCGTTTCACCCATCGAGTCACTGGACACTCACCCTGGGGTCATCCGGGTCAAAGAGGAGCCCATTGCCAGTGATGATGAGACAATGGCCACTCAGAGCCTGGCTGACAAGCAGAGCTCCTACATTCACCAGGTTAACGGGAGGGTGGTGATACACGCCATGATATGAAATGACAGATACATCTTCACATTTGCACACAAAGGCACAGGGTGACATACACGCGACATGCTTACACGACACAGAGCCGCTGCTTTGAGAGCTTTGGAACTGGTCTCATTCGTGAACTTGTGAAGTGATCTGTGTATTGTACGTTGTATGTTTTGTATATAATTGAATAAGATGAGAATTTAGCAGACTCTGTCTTTTAAATGCTAAGAAGCAGTTTTTGATTGTTTGTTGAAATAATAATTTAAGAAATCCTTTCTACTTTCTATCCACCCTTTGAGAAACAGCAACTCAAAGCTCTTCTAGGATATTTCGGTGACTTCCCATGGCACTATGGATTTCTTATAGATCTTACTTTGCTTTATATGAATGTTATTATAAAGATATATTACAGTTTGTAAGAGTACGATTTTTTTTGCTGAAAGACTTCCAGATGGTCTGGGAACAAGGTCGGTGAAAACATGAAAATCCACACAAAAACAAAATTAAGGAGTATTCCAGGTTCAATACGACAGCACGTGTGGTATAATTTTGATTACCATAAAAAAAAGAAATGTTTTGACTCATTTTCTTAAAAATCAGGAAAAAAAAAACAGGTTAATGGGGCCAATTTTTGGAAGATTTAGTCTATTATATTATATTATTTTATTTTATGATGAAATGATTTTGTGAAAATGTTAACACCGTAAAAAATTAAAAAAAAAAGGAAAATGTATTGCTAATTTTCTGTCAGGACATGCAATAATTTTACAGAAATTTCTGTTAACAATTCAAAATATCGGTAAAACCTGTAAAAAAAACAAAACAAAACACAAAATTCCTTCATATTTATACAGTACATTGTGCCCTATTTTTACGGCCTTTTCATACAGTGAATTCTTCTATTGAAACGTATGTATTAAAGCAGGAAAGTTGTTCTCATTTTTATGGTCACTTTTGAGTTTTAGGTGTTCTGTTGTTGTAAAATGGCAGCAAACTTGTAAAATTGGATATAACTTTACACAGAAAAAGCTAGAAAGCAAATTTTCACACTAAAAACATGTTAACAAGCATATTGTTTACATATTGTGATTTTTAAAACTGTATTTTAATAGATTGTCCCTATTCTTTTTTTTTTTTTCTTTTTTGCTTTAATCAATATTATGCTTATTGCTGTCAAGATTAACTTGTATTGAACTGAACCTAACTTGCATTGAACCAGGAATATTCCTTTAACAGTTGGAACGAAATTTGGAATGCTCTAGAATGACATTCTGTGTTCCTTGTTCTCCTGTGGCCCAAACTGAAGGCTGCCCGGGATAGTGAGCAGCACTCTGCTCCTTTTCAGAGGGAGAGAGTTGTAAAGGAAATGCCTGGTAGAAGCCAGGAATCAGAATGATTCATGAGCGCAGGAATGCTGGGAGAGGACAACTCCATGCTGAAGTCAGAGGGCCCAGCAGTGAGCTCTGATTTACTGTTGAGGCAAATTACAAAGTGAGTAAGGAGACGGTGGGGGGAGCACCCTTTTAAAACCAATCACTTCCTCTGTATTCCCACGTGATGTGTTTACCACGACACGCAGGCTTGATGTTTCTTCTGTAGAAAAAAAGGTAATTGTTCTGTTCTTTCCTGAGGCAGTGTTGACATTCGTTGGCCGTCTTTCTTCATGAAGTGCTCAGATCAACTTGCGTGATCAAGACATGTACTATTGTCCTTTTTTGTTAGCGAGCCATCTTTCCTGTAATTCCTCTTTTTTATTTCAAGCTTTTGGTGTAAAGTTATTTTTTGTGAATGAGATCCTCTGAAAAACATCAAAAAAAAAAAAAAAAAAAAAACAAGTTACAGAGGAAAACATGTTTAATTGATGTGAGCCATCACTATGTCTACAAATAGCCTGTGAGTCAACCTGAGCTGGCCTGTTTCATTCCTGTTGTCTGTTCCACTGGATGTTAATGAGAACTGTCCGCTATAGCGATAGAATGTCACATTTAGTTTGTAACCGTACGCGTTCCGTTCTGTCACAGATCACCTTTTATAAATAAAGTTCTTTTCCATCCTGTACTTCTTTGGACAATCTTTTCTACTGGATAGGTTAATGAGTGAATTTCCAAAAATAAACAGTATAAAACGCAGTTGCTCCTTAACAAACTTTCCCACACTCAGCCAGAGTCCGGCTTCTGATTCTGAGGGCAATCCAGAGGTTTTAGTCTCTGACTTTGAAGGCTTTCGGAACGGGGCTTTGAAGTGAACATGAGAGGTTCCCTAAGTCTGCATTAAAGATGTTAAGATAAAGTGAACCTCAAGACGTGATATATAACCTGGGTTAAAGCGACCAGGCCAAGTTTAACCAATTATGCAAGGTAGGCTTAGCCGGAGCCCCAGCAATTCCAAGTCTGAACGAGTGATCCAAATGTAGTGTGCCAACTGTAAATAGTCAGTTTTTGAGCAGCTTATGTTTTATTCAAATATTTTGACACTAGAGAGGTGGACTAATGTCTAAGGACACAATAAATTGCATTTTTTTTTTTTTTTTTACTTGTGCTGCAGGTCTTATCTTGAATATTCAGTGTAAGTGACTGATTGCCAGTTTTACAACTGAAGTTCTAAAAGTTTAATTATATTTTTATGAGTGTTTCAGAACATCCACGAAAATATAAAGCTATCAAATTTAATTCAGAATAAAACACTTTATTTCTCGCTCTCTGGCTAGATATGTCATATTAAATATCAAGTGTGTAATTTCTGAGCCACTGGCATGACCAATTGGATTTGCAAAGATAATAGCAGTTTTCAAACTGGTTTCATGGACATATCCCTCATCTGTCATTGGTTGACAAAGAGATAGTCCTGATTTGAACAAACATTCATGTATGTATATATGTATGTATGTATATCATCTCAGGTTACGCATGTAACCATGGTTCCCTGAGAACAGGGAACGAGACACTGTGTCTAGTGCTATGAGGAACGCCTCCGCGTGAACCGGTGTCTGAAATGCTATCAAATCATGGCAATCGTATTGGCCAGCAACAGCCTATGACGTCATTTCTAGTGCGAGCTGAACGTACAAACAAGTCATCCTCTTTTTGTCTTCAGGGACTGTTTTGTTTGAAGCGCAGTTCAAGGGAAGAATGGCTTAAGCAAACGTTTCAAGCAGTGCAAGGGTTTTTGACATTTAATCACACACAACTTGAACGTTGTTTGTCAGGGCGAAGAGCATGTGCATTCAGTTCTTGAGAGAGCTGTTTGCTCGCACTGTGAATGTTTTCTGTAGGGAAACCCAGTCTCGTTTTTTCAATCTGCCCTCATGTATAATGAGCCTTCCTTTCCCCTTTGATCTCTACTCTGAGATGGGCATGGAAGAATTTGTATTTGACCTGCATCCATCATCATCAGCATGTAAATTATGCGGATGTTGAGGGGTTGCTTGAGTTTGAATATGTGTCGATGCCTCTGTCAGACGAGATGTTTGCAAGCCATCTCACGGCTGGAGTGACACTGGCGTTGAAAGCTCTAGTCTTGCCCGTATTTGGCAGGACACACACAGCAGCAGATTATGGCAGGGCCAATGATATGTTTGTTTCATCATTTGGATCCCTTCTGAGGGTCAGGTACAGAGCTTGATAATGAGCGCATCCTTTCAGACTGCGGAGTATGGCAGGCCACTTTTACATTTAGGCCTCCACTCTTAAAGTCTCAGGTTGAGCTTTTTAGGTCACCTCTCCATTCATGAGAGCTGTTACAAATTCAGTGACCTCAGCTCCTTGTAGAAAGGAATAAAGGGGTGTTTATTCATAATGTTTATTCCATATTTTGTGCATTGGAGCTTTTAACCGGGGCCCTGGAGTTCCTAAGGTTGAGTGAAGTGGTTTCCTCTCGCTGTGAGAGTAAAGGGGGATTATGCCTAAGCTTACGCTCCCCCAGGCTCCAAATAGATCATGACCATAGGTCTTGTCTTGGAGCAAGAGTTTTTGCTCAGGCTTCCCCCTTTAGCCTTCTTGGTCTAGCTCACTTCGCTCCCAGAGCTCTGTGCCCCATATATGCCCAACACCAGTGATTTTCAGGTTTAGCATATTGAGTACTCTCTCCTATCATGGCGGGTTGTGTATGCACCCTTAGAGCTCAACCATCAGCCCCGGGCCTGTGGTCGTGTTTTGCTAGAGTAGTAGACCTTGATTGAGGCCTCCTCATCAGCCTGGTTGCATAGATTTGTACTCCCCTTGTTTTAAGGGTAGAAAGCAATATGCTGAGTACACTGCTCGTGATGGCAATGCGAACGAGTATTTCAAAACTCCTTTTGGTTGAGTCTATTTTGTACTCCCCTCGCATTGAGGGTCGTTCTTTGGAGTACTGTGCTCCCAAGGAAGGTCGAAGGACTCTCATGAGACCTCCCTGGAGGATCAGTATTTTAGGCTGTAGGTACTCCCCTCTCTTGAGTGGGTCATCCTATAGAGGACCTCACTCCCTGAGTTGGTCTGAAAGGTTTAAGAAATTCTTTAGAAAGAACTCCCTTGTTAGATCAGCTCCTGTTGAAGGTGTAGGTAAATCTCTCTATTTAGAGTACTCAGCCTCCAGAGTACTTTGTATAAGAAGTGCTCTGTAGATCCTAGGTCGAGCAGAATAACTCCCCTAGATAGCAAGGGTTGAAAAGCGCTATAATGAGTCCTGCTCCCCAGGATGCCCATCTCTACGATCTGGTCTGAGATGGTGACTGCCAGTTTGCAGTCCCTCATTCTGGATGCCTCCTCAGGAGGCAAGTTTTTCAGAGACTGTTAGGTAACAGACAGGTTGCTGGCCAGAGTGGGTTACTAGAAAATTAAGACCAGGCCGGCCTCTAAGAAGTGATTGGCACGGGGCTCTTTTGGCTCCCTGGCCACATGCCCTTAAAGGTCCCCCTTTCTTTTGAAGTTGTTAGTTCCAAGCTTTTGTAGGCCTCTTGGAGGCTTTTAGCTTGGGTTATGGCTGTAGGGAATTCTGTCACTGACAACCTATTTGTGACCTGTTGGAAGAGTGGTTCTGGCATTTCACTTGCTTTTTCTGACAATGTCACAGCCAATCTTTGGCATGCACTCCCCTTAGCATGGTGGTATGGGTATTTTGTTCCCCATAGCGCTAGATGCCGTGCGAGTCCCCTTTCGAAAGGGAACGTCTCAGGTTATGCATGTAACCATGGTTCCCTGAGAACAGAGAACGAGACACTGCGTCTCCCTGCCATGCCTTGGGTCCGCAGTCTCTTCAGTGAATGATTTGTTTTCTAGGCACACTTTTTGTATGTTAAGGTCACACTAGTAGTGACGTCATAGGCTGTCGCCGGCCAATACGATTGCCGTGATTTGATAGCGTTTCAGACACCGGTTCATGACGCAGTGACGCTAGACACAGTGTTTCGTTCCCTGTTCTCAGGGAACCATGGTTACATGCGTAACCTGAGATGATATACATACATACATACATACATAAATTATGTGACTAGTTCAACGTCATAATTCCTAGGCTAGGTGAAAGTACTTTATCATTCACTTCAACAATTCACCTCAAAAAAAAATTTTAATGATCCATCTGGATCAACATGGTTGACAAGCATCAACATGGTTTAGCTTGTAAGTATTAATGCATCATATAACTGAATGTATTTAACAATGATTGACAGTAATACCATTTTAAAAAGCCACTTTCTTGGCACTTTTTACAATGTGATGGACAGAAAATGCCACGTCTAATATTCCTAGTATCTGACAGTCCACAATCCTGAAAAGTGTTTTTTCTGGCGTGAATGTATTAATGCAAGTGAGACGGTGAAATCAGATGTTTTTTTTTTTTTTTGGTCCTTTCCATTTGCCTTGACCAAACTCAAGGTGTGATACAAGACTGCTGAGACTACCCTGGCAGCCAGTAAAGGAAACAGCGTTTCTTTTCAAGAAAGAGTTATAAAACGCCCACCCGGGATCCAAATTTATATTGAATAAAAAAGGAGTGTGAACTGTAAAGGCTCCTCTCTGGTGTGGAATCATTTATTTTGGAGACACGTCCATGCCCAGTTCTCTAGGGCCTGGTGTTGGTGTTATTTTTGCAGCCTGTCAAATCAAATGTACATGGTGTGCCGTTCAATTGTTCAGCTGCTTCCAAGTTGGCCGACTGTGATTGACTGGCAATAAACTGTGCTTTGCTTAACTGACAGATCATGGGCATTAGATCAATGGAGACATTCTGTCATTGGATTCATCATGAGACATATAATATATCTGCAAAGCAAAATATAAGAGTGGTAACTGCTTTATGGGGACGTTGTGGCTCATGGAGGGTTATCATTACCCATTATGTAAAGCTATTTGGTGGTTTTGCAACGTTTCACGTTGTATGGTCAAGACCTCATCCAGTAGACGTCAATGTATTTCAAACAGCCAAAATGGAAGAGTGAGACACTGAGACAGCCAACTTTAGTCTCGCCCTTTGCTGTTAGGAGAACGGCAGTCCTCCGCCCTCAATGATTGAAGGAAGAAATGTCGCCATAACATTGACCCACAGAAATGTTGTCAGTCTCCCTGGCAAGCGTCATCCAACCCGTTATCGTGACTCCAGTAGCATTGATCTTCCTTTTCATGTTTAATGAGGTAAGCGAATGGAGAAGTGGATGTTCAAAGAGCAGGCAGAGTGCGAGACCTGCTGTTTCTCACAGTCAGATTGGTCGGGCTGATAGGTGAGGGTGAGGAAGAGCAGTGGCCCAGGATAAGGGTTCCCATGGGACGAGCTGATTGTATGAGGGCTAAAGAAGGTTTTTGTAAAAAGACAAATATCCTAGCTAACAATTATTTTTTTAAGAATATTTTTCCATTAAGTTTTGGATGATATTACAATGTTTCATTTCCTCATTATGTAATTGAACCACAAAAGTGTTGTTTTCAAACTGAACATTTTAGACCAAACTAACTTCAATACAACTTTAAACATGTTAAACATGATTGGACAAAAATACAATCTAACAACAATAAACGAAACATATATAATAACAATAAAATGTATATGATAACAATAAAGCACTTATAACAATGAAACACTGCCGACTATAAACTCACGGACATTTAAAGAATGTTGCACTAACAATGAATGAAGTTCATGCTATGGTTTTGAGAAGGCTTATCAAGCTTGATAACTTTTCATTTTTTCATTTGGCAGACGCTTTTATCCAAAGCAAATTAGAAGGGGAGCAATTAGGGGTTATGTGCCTTGCTCAAGGGCACCTTAGTCATGGTATCAAAGGTGAGAGTGCTGTTCATTCACAATCTCCACCTTCAATTCCTGCCGGCGTGGGAATCAAACCAGCAACCTTCAGGTTACAAGCCCGACTCCCTCACCTTTAGGCCACGACTACCCATCGTGTTACAATGTGTTACTCACGATAACTTTGAGAGAGCGTTATATTAATGTTACTTCAAGAAAGTTATGTTTGTAATAGAGGGTCATCGTGATTTGGCAAGTAAGACTTTTTCCTGGATCAACATTCCTGTTAAAAATTTTGTCCTAACCCCATCCCTACCCCTAAACCTAACCCTACCAATAAGTTATCCCTAAAATCAGAGGGAAATGATAGGTGAATGACACATTCACCATAACTTTAATCATCAAGTAAATAAACAAACAAAACGAAAATAGACATAATAAAACACAAAATAAAGTCCAGGCCTGGTCCTCTCTCGTCCTTCACTGTAGTCGCTCCTCTTTTATGCTTCCGGAGCTCCTCCGTGAGAGATACGAGACCGGTGTGCCGTGCAGCTGATGCTCATTGTCATTCGTGTCATCGGCCTCACGCCGTTCCCTCACGGCTCTCACCCGCCCTGCTCGCCACATTGTCCTTCAGATCTGATTGGTTGATTGTAATGTTCTTCTTTCTTGTTGTTCTCTCTGACAACAATAAAATTGAAAGTGACAGGAGTAAAGAAATAATGAAACTGTTAACTAATAAACTAAACTTTAGATTCATGTACTCACAGACATTTAGGGAACATACACTATATAGTTTTCAGAAGGCTTATCAATAACTTTGAGAGAACGTTCTATTAATGATACAACAAGAACATTTAGTTTGTCATTTTAAAAGTACTTTTACAGAACATTCCCTGATAGCTGGAGGTTGAAGACAGAAGCAAGAGTGAGTGAAACTGCAAGAGAATGAGAAAAAGAGAGGGTGAGAAGGGGAGAAGGAAAAACGAGGCTTTGAAATCCATAGCCAGGCGTTTTTTTATGTGCCTGCCTTCCCAGTCCGACTGTGTGAGCTCCAGGGATCATAAAGCAGACCTTTGGCTGGGGACCTCTGGAGTTAGTTGGGCAGGACATGTTTGTAAGTGTTGCTTGAATGCACCGCCAGGCGGAACAGCACCCGGAGGACTCTTAAGACTGTGATTTCTGCTTGCTGCTGGCGACGTGAGCTTTATCCTGCTTCCAGTTCAATCCTATGTGTCATTCGCAGCCTGTGTGATCATGGAGCAGAGGGGCTGCAGACAGCGCGGCCTATTAAAAATGAAAATCGTTCCATTCTGACTTCAGAACTTATCATCGTACTACTATAATTCTGTTTGAGGGATCCGTCTCGTTGATGTTTTTGCACGTGTGCTATAATAGAATATGATACTCATGTGCAAGCCTATCAGGTGTGCTGTAGTTTATAGACGAACAGAGAAACAGTGCAGGGCTTCAGGCTGAAGAAATGAGTCATCAGCTCCAAAAATAAAACATCTTTTACATTATAATTGTGCGATAAAGATGGATGTTGAAAAGTACTTCAGTTCATCCAGTCCAGCTTGTTTGCCTTTTAACAACAGTCAATGCTACAGTAGGCTATGTGCTTTGATGGAGTACAAAACTATAAACCCAATCGCGTTCATGAAGATCCACCTTCCTAAAAGTTCAGCTCCAACCATCGGCATGGGTGCTTGAGGGCTTGAGCACCCACAGAAATGGCCGAGCATCCACAGAAAAACATGAGATATTCTCCGTTAAATAAAATCGATTGAAATTCAAGAAATTCTCTGATTAATTGAAAAACAGTTCATCAGTACCTGCTGAAATGGACAGATACAGCCAATATTACGGCAAAACGCTAAAACTAAAAAACAAGCATGTTCAAGAATATTTTTCAATGCAGTTTTGTAAAGCAAGTGACTCCCTTGATCTTCTGCAGAGAGAAGTGTTCACTGTCCGCAATATGTCAGTGACTGAAGATAAGGCAGATAATGTAGGCATGCAGTGCAGCAACCTTGCACTTTAAACATGAAACACGGGTCTAAAACACTATTACGGTCACTACTAGCACAATTCTCCCTCGAGGGGTGTAAATAACGTCATCACACAGTTGGCAGGAATAACCAGTGGGGCTAGTGTTTTACGTCGCTCTTAGAGTTTCAAGTCACTGCGTGAGTCTGGGGTACCATAAAAGTCACTGTAAAGTTCATGTTTGCATGCCTGAGGCTGAAGCTTATATTAAATGTTGCAGGTTTGTCTTACTCAGTGGGGTGAAGTTGGCAAAGATTCATTTTTTAGTGCACTTCTGAAATGGCTGGATATCAAATCAAGATGCAGAATGAATCTATTAGAGCCAAACTTCACAGAAATATTTCCGGTGAAAAAACTTATTTTTTTCTTATGCTTATGGTGCAGACATTGCATACAGCCAAGCATATAATACTGTTTCCGCTGAGTGTGTGAGGTTATGTTCCTGACCTTGATATTAATACCAGTGAAAAAGGGCATTTTTTATTAAAGGAAATCAATCATTCAGTCACTGAAATTGTATTTAAGTGAATAAATTGAAGCAAAATAATAAAAAAAAAATGGATTTGAACGATGTGTTTGAAACCAACCATTAGAATCCCCTGCTCGAGAAAACAAATTTGTGTAACCATACTTTTGACATAAACCCTTCTTTTATTCACTGAAATATCACCCTTGAGACAACTCCTGTTCCCTGGTTTCATAGATGAGGCTTAAATCTAGTCCCACACTAAAATGCATGCTGGAGCATTGAAAGCAACTTGCACTGACATGTCTTGAAATATGTCAGTGCCGTTGTTTTGACTCAAGATGCAGTAATGTTTTTATTCCAAAGCACATTTATTAAAGCGACATACATTTAACCTAGGCCTGATCCTGGCTTAGTCTAAGCACTGTTTGTGAAACCAGGCCTCTGTGTGACAGCCAGGTCTACTCTGTAATGTTTTGTTTTTTCATTCCTTCCAAGTAAATATGATTGTATACCCAAAGGATTTTTGGAGACTTACCTGCTTAGATTTTATAACATTAAAATTTGCAGGCCTCTATTGCAGGATGAAGAGGCCTACCAAAGGTTTGTACCCTAGAGTTGCTTTTAGGTTTCCAATGATGAATAACAAAGAAAATCATAATCAATCTTCTGTTGTGGAAGTGAAAGTCAAGCCCATTTAGAAATAAACAGTGTGAGTAAAGAGCGTTCACATCTGTTGCATGAATTAACAGAGCTGACTAAGTACCGCTGCCCCCACCATCTGCCCAACACCCTTGGTTAAATGAGCTGAAAATTGTTTTAAAAGGCTGTCTCCTAGTGTTTTTGGCCACAAGCACAAAATACAGGTATGTCGAACCAAACAACAGTTTTAAAGGATTAGAAACATTCTGCCAGAATTCATCGGTTTGTAGAGTAAACACATTATTACAATTTTAATCGATTTTCTATTTTAATACATTTTAAAATGTATTCCTGTGATGGCAAATTTGAATTTGCAGCAGCCAGTACAGTCTTCAGTAACAAGATCCTTCAGAAATCATTCCAATATGCTGATTTTTTACTCAAGTAACATTTCTTATTATCACAATTTGAAAAGGATAAATTGAAGGCCAAGCATGGTAAACCATCCTCGGAATTTGTCCTTTGCATTTAACCGATCCAAGTAAGTGCACACACATTAGGAGTAGTGAGTAATGAGCACACAGCCAGAGCAGTGGGCAGCCATTTTGCTGTGGCGCAATTGGGGGTTGGGTGCTTTGCTCAAGGGCACCTCATTCATTTCCTGCCAATATTGAGAGTCAAACCCTCAACCTTCATTTTACCAGTCTGACCCTCTAACTGCCCTGTACCATTTCTTATTACTATCACAATTTAAAAAGTTTATGCTGCTTGATATTTTTGTAGAAACTGAATCTTTGGATGAGTAGAAAGAACAGCATTTATTTGAAATTGATTTGTAACAAAGCAAACTGCTGTCACTTTTTGATCAAATTAATGCATGCATGCAATTTTAAAAGACACCTATTATGCCTCTTTTTACAAATAAGTCTCTGATTTCCCCAAAGTGTGTATGTGACGTTTCCGCTAAAAATACCCTACAAATAATTTTTAAAGCATGTTAAAATAGCCAGTTTTCGGGGGTGAGCAAAAAAACGTGTGGGTCCCTTTAAATGCAAATGAGCTGCTGCTCCCGGCTCACTTTCAAGAAGAGGGTGGAGATTCAAGAGCTCATGCAACAAACAAACAGGACAATCTCAAGCAGTGAAAATGTCAGAAACTGTAAGTAATGGAGTCAGACGATGCTTACAGAGCCAGAGAATATATGCTGCATGAACAGGTATAGTTTCGTTTAATTACAGTTATAAATGACATCATCTTGCTTTTATCCACCATTTGTATAAACTTGTGGTAACGGAACCCGTGAATGATGGTCAAAACTTTACTGATGGGTTTTATGAAGTTTAAAGATGAAGCGTCCATTTTCACTCCAGAAAATCACTGCAAGAGCTGAGTAAAGCACAGTGCAACAAGTGCGCATTAAAGTCGTATCCACAAAGTCTCTCTCTCTCTCTCTCTCTCTTACATTATCATCAACATACACAGCGATTGAATTAAACAAAACACTTTTTACAACTAACAGTAAACAAATATATGCAGACCTTATTCGGGTTTTTTTTCGATGGGGGTGCTTAATAAACTGGTAAACTTTATATACGTAAAATCACAGTTGAACTCCGATGAACTGTAATAAAGTGTGTGCTCTTCCCTTCATTACTGCCGTGACCAGTTTCACTCCGGAGACTATAATTTGGATCAGGAACAGTTGGCTCTGATCCATCCTTGAGAAACAACCTTTAGCAAAACCTGTGTATGTGTTTTGTATTGTCCCAAAGCAGTCTGGAGTGAAATGGATTTATGCAGACATAAATGAATTTAGGTATATTTTGGGGCGCATTACTTTCAACAATAAAACTAATCCACTGCGTCCTCAGATGTTGGTAGAAAAAGACTCTTTTGTTCACTCGTACATCCAACAAACACTGGGATTGCTTTCAAGACATTGTTGTGGGTAAAGCTACTCAAGTGTGGAGAAAAGGAAGACAGCACACAACTGACTGAGGGTGGAAACTATGGGAATGAAGGACTGTCAGTCATTGGTCGTGGGCGGGGCCTGAGCAGTGTGACATCACATTGATCAGAGAATCAAAATGCCATGTCTAATGAGACTGCTTCGGTTAAATGGGGATTTTTAAAAAACGGAGAGGATGGATTTTGATCATTGTAGGGTGGTTGTGTTCACACACATTTATGTCCAAACACCATGTGAAAGTGTATTCTGCATAATAGGTGACATTTAATTTCTTTAAAAACAAAAAACAAAACAAATCTTACTGACCCCAAACAGAATTGTATCTTGTCACTATGAATGGTAAGTATAGTTACACACAAGCTAGGGGGATATGAAACCGAGAGCTAACACATCCGTCCTGACAGGAACAGAATCTCTGGTGAGGCTGGTGAAGGCATGCCAGTCGTAACATGCTGGGAAATCGCTCTTTATTAACGGGGATCAACTGATTTGAGTCGTTGGATGCCACAGCTCTCAATGTACTGCAGTTAACACTAGCCCTTATTTACATTTTGAAACTCAGCTGGCACCGCCAACTCATATGGCCTGAGGGTACTCTGCCATGAAAAATTTTACCTAATGCCAAGAACTCTGGGAATTGGCGAGGGAACAGGTGCTTTCTTCCACAGCTGCCCTCTGTATAATCAGAGCTCTAGTGTGGGTCTCATTCATATGAATGGAGAGACTGACATTCTTCCGATTGGAATTTTGCTTAGGCCTCATAGGCATGCCGATGGAATGCCTGAAGTGTCACACATGACTTTGCCAACACATGCCTGCGTCGCTGGTTGTGTTGTGGTACTTTGGCAGAAGGGGTATGATGCCTGTGGTTTTTTGTTTGTTTGTTTGATTGTTTGTTTGTTTGTTTGTGTTTTATCCACTCGCCTCACAATATTAATTACTTAAATTGTAACATTTATGGAAGTCCACAGCGTTGCAAAAAAATACAGACTCTTGCCAAGGAAAATAAAGGAGGTGTGAAGAATAGTTAAAGTCCTTCAGGAGGATTTACTGATTTACTGAGTGGCAGATGTTTTCTCCATTTACTGTATGTAATCTCTGTGGAAAATGCTCAGAAATGGCTGCCACAAACTAAAAATAGTCTCTCAATTTCCACCTCCAACCACATGCTTAAACTTTCACCTGAGGAAAAAATGAAGGCCAAGAAATCTTCGACTTTTTTTCCCCCATCCATTTATATCTGTTGTTAACTCAAGAAAATTCGACTACTATTTTTTTTTTTTTTTTTTCAGAGAATGTTGTCATCGTAACTTCAAAAGACCTCAAGCACGTTTGTTATCATTTATATCTTGGACGGAATCATGTGCTTTTCCCTGGATACACAGCCTCAAATTGATAACAGATTGCTTGGGATCCTGTTCTGTGCTGAGGAAAGGCACTTTGTTTTCTTTTTTTAAGGGGGGTAGTAAATGCTTGAGACACTGTAATTTTTGTTTGAATGAGGAATGGACCTCTGCACTGGGACAAGAGTCAAAAGCCTGAGAATGAAATGAAATTGTAACTTTGCACCATAGAAATAGTTGGTGATTAAAGGAATAATTTACCCAAAAATCTCAATTCTGGCAACATCATTTCAAACTTGTTTGATGTTCTATCTTTAGAAGAGCAGAAAAAAAGAAATTTCAAACAGAATGTTCATGCTGACCAGGGGCTGTCAAGCACTATATAAAAGACTGAATTTAGGGAAGCTCTCAAATTGTATTTGTGCATATTGAATATATGCATGTTTTAACTTGGCGTATTGTGATAGATAGATTTTTTGATTCTTAAAACCCCCTGTGGTGAAAATGTTTTTATTATGCTTTAAGACAAATCATACGCAAATTCATCAGTCAAAACCACTGAGTATTTTTTTCTTAAAACTCCAGTATACCAAAGACCGTCGTAAAAACATGGTTCGAATCCATCCCTGTTTCCTACTATCACAAACATGTAACCAATCACTTCAACATTTCTCACTGACTTTCAATGATGTTCAAAGCATTTTTAAGGATGCTGATATTTAGAAGCCAGCTCTGATTCTGGCGAACTGGAACATGATTTGTGTAACATTTATGATGCTGTTTGATAACATAGACAAGCCAAAGGCTAATCATATCAGTTGTCATTTCTCGAGTTCACACTTATCAAATAGAGTAACTTCAAGCTTGGTATTTGGCCCGAGCCCAGAGTACTCCCCCTGTATTCTGGTTTAGGAAGTAACCAGGCAAGTGTGAGGAGACGGGGTGGTGGAGGGATGCTGAAACTGTCCAAAAGCATAGGTGAGTCGACTGCGTCGATATATATAGGTCTCTGCTCATGCTGATTGGGTCGACATGTTGATTGCTGATTAATGACTGTTGGTTGGAGTGATGTGATGATTAGTTAGATCATTTGAATGTGTTCCTCCCGAACTTTGTTAATAAAACATCATTATGTGTCTGACGTTGTAAAGAGCGATACATCTGGTTCATACAGGGAGTGCAGAATTATTAGGCAAATGAGTATTTTGACCACATCATCCTCGTTATGCATGTTGTCTTACTCCAAGCTGTATAGGCTGGAAAGCCTACTACCAATTAAGCATATTAGGTGATGTGCATCTCTGTAATGAGAAGGGGTGTGGTCTAATGACATCAACACCCTATATCAGGTGTGCATAATTATTAGGCAACTTTCTTTCCTTTGGCAAAATGGGTCAAAAGAAGGACTTGGCAGGCTCAGAAAAGTCAAAAATAGTGAGATATATTGCAGAGGGATGCAGAAGTCTTAAAATAGCCAAGCTTCTGAAGCGTGATCATCGAACAATCAAGCGTTTCATTCAAAATAGTCAACAGGGTCGCAAGAAGCGTGTGGAAAAACCAAGGCGCAAAATAACTGCCCGTGAACTGAGAAAAGTCAAGCGTGCAGCTGCCAAGATGCCCCTTGCCACCAGTTTGGCCATATTTCAGAGCTGCAACATCACTGGAGTGCCCAAAAGCACAAGGTGTGCAATACTCAGAGACATGGCCAAGGTAAGAAAGGCAGAAAGTCGACCACCACTGAACAAGACACACAAGCTGAAACGTCAAGACTGGGCCAAGAAATATCTCAAGAATGATTTTTCTAAGGTTTTATGGACTGATGAAATGAGAGTGAGTCTTGATGGGCCAGATGGATGAGCCCGTGGCTGGATTGGTAAAGGGCAGAGAGCTCCAGTCCGACTCAGACGCCAGCAAGGTGGAGGTGGAGTACTGGTTTGGGCTGGTATCATCAAAGATGAGCTTGTGGGGCCTTTTCGGGTTGAGGATGGAGTCAAGCTCAACTCCCAGTCCTACTGCCAGTTTCTGGAAGACACCTTCTTCAAGCAGTGGTACAGGAAGAAGTCTACATCCTTCAAGAAAAACATGATTTTCATGCAGGACAATGCTCCATCACACGCGTCCAAGTACTCCACAGCGTGGCTGGCAAGAAAGGGTATAAAAGAAGAAAATCTAATGATATGGCCTCTTTGTTCACCTGATCTGAACCCCATTGAGAACCTGTGGTCCATCGTCAAATGTGCGATTTACAAGGAGGGAAAACAGTACACCTCTCTGAACAGTGTCTGGGAGGCTGTGGTTGCTGCTGCACGCAATGTTGATGGTGAACAGATCAAAACACTGACAGAATCCATGGATGGCAGGCTTTTGAGTGTCCTTGCAAAGAAAGGTGGCTATATTGGTCACTGATTTGTTTTTGTTTGGTTTTTGAATGTCAGAAATGTATATTTGTGAATGTTGAGATGTTATATTGGTTTCACTGGTAAAAATAAATAATTGAAATGGGTATAAATTTGTTTTTTGTTAAGGTGCCTAATAATTATGCACAGTAATAGTCACCTGCACACACAGATATCCCCCTAAAATAGCTAAAACTAAAACTAAAAACTAAAACTTCCAAAAATATTCAGCTTTGATATTAATGAGTTTTTTGTGTTCATTGAGAACATGGTTGTTGTTCAATAATAAAATTAATCCTCAAATATACAACTTGCCTAATAATTCTGCACTCCCTGTATATGGCTGAATTTGCCATTGTGTAGAGTTTACTACATTTGACCAAGAAGAACTGGTGTGATTGAGTGGACTAATTTACATATTCATGGTTCCGTGTATACTAAATGAAGCAAGGGTGTGGAGTTACATTCAAGCTTTTTCACGGAATGATTAAATATGTTATTTTTATTATCAAAGATGAATTTTAAGGGATGAAATTATCAACTGCAGCCATTTCAGATCCTTTCACCATTCTATTGTATTGTATGGAAAAGAGCAGCATGAACAAAAACTTCTTTTGTGTTCAACGCAAGAAAGAAATGGATTTTTCATTTTCAATTTTGTTTTTCTGACAGACTATTATTTTGAGTTATAATGAGTTCTTTTCCATAATACCTAATGTTCCACAGCTCCTAGAGATGAGGCTTTTCAAGACTGTTTTGAAAGACGGGCTCCGGTCTTCTGAGGTATGGCACAGTGACATAGCCTCTATAGAAGGAATTGGCAAAAGATGAAAAAAGGATCAAGAGAAAGACAACATACTGGTTTTAATAATAAAATGCTGGTATGTGCCAAGAAAGACTGACAGTGCAATCATATATCACTTGTTTGATAGCTGTCAGCAAAAGACTTTTTATAGCACCACTGCAAAGGTCTTGAGTGGAATGTCTTAAAGAGGCATATCTAACATCAACAACACTGGCTTGTAAGGAATATGGTGGAAGATTTCTTTCTCTCTTTTTTTTTTTTTTGATGAGAACAATGCTCGAACAAATTCACACATGTATACTTATCTGTTGTATAAACTATGGATTTTTGGAGATTCTGTCTCGGTGTTGAGGAATAACTAACTAAAAGTATCAATGCTAATAGCTGCATTTTTTCAGATTTTTCTTACATGTCCTATTTCACTTCAACTGTCAAATATACAGAAGGTTATGTCGAAAACACACAAAGCTCACAAACACAGTCAGTTATATCTGTGAAAGTAAACAGAAGGGAAAGAAATGGCATGTGTATATTAGGTCTATGAATTAAAGTGAAAGTAACGTAATTTACAGTATACTACTGCTGTATATGCTGTTAATATGAATCAAACAACAAAAGAAAAAGAAAAAAATCACTCACTGCTCTTGATTAGATAACGTTTGTAGCTTTAATAAGAATAGATTTCTGACTTGAATGCTGTTGTTAAATGCTGTGGCGAGGAGATATGCATGGCAGGCTGTGTTCAGCTCACTCAGGGGTGGCGTTAAGCTAATAGGGCAGATTCCATCGTCAGGAACCTCTTGTTTGGAGAGACTGTTTATGAGTTATGGGATTATTTAAAAAAAGGAGTGGGTGGATTTTTATCATTATAGCCTGGCTGTTCACACACACTGTGGAATCACATCTGTGTTCAAAGATATTATAAAAGTGAATTTTGCATAATAGGTCCCCTTAAATACATGGTTTGAAAACTAAACTGAACTAAACAACTTTGTTGCATGAAGCAAACTGTGAAATTTGAATGATCATACATTTGTTATCTATCAGCCATTACGAACATCACACCTTTAAAATGACTGAAACACATCATATCAAAATCATTCATTATAATTCTCTACAGACTTTCTTTCCACTTACGGATCTATATATAGCTTATAGCTGTATGATATACATATATATTATACATTAGCGTGTCTAGCATTCAGTTTCCTACAGGTAAATATTTTGCTCTTAATTACTATATTTCCGATTCATTATTCTGAGCTCCTCTCATATCCGTTTTTTTTGTTGTCTACCCACCTTCTTTGATTGTTGTCTTCGGCTGTGTCCAAAATATATATTAGGGGCGCCCTATACACTCATTTACTATTCCCTAAATCTTTGTCCACTAATATAGTTCACTTGAGGGAGTGAATGAAAAACTGAAGGGCTGCAGGTTTTGTATAGTTTGTGCTTGTAACAATTATTTGAATGAATAATTATTTAATACTTGCATTTGCAATTATTTGATACTACGATTACGTCACTGCTTTCTCCAGTGCTGATATACATAAATTAACTAGACTAATAACTATTGATCTTTGCAACGGAATGAATCAATAATATATAGAATAAGCTGCACAATGACACCATTTTCTTTGGGAGCTGATTTGCAAATAATTGGAAAAAATTATTTGCCAATTATTAATGTAAAGCTGCTTTGCCACAATTTGCTTTGTAAAAAGCGCTATATAAATAAAGATGACTTGACTTGACTGGACTTGCAGCTAACTGGCTGCTCCAGTTAGATGAAAAGATTTATCTTGAACTCTATCATGGAAACTATGTATAAACCTTAATTAAACATTTTAAAAACCAATTCAAAATGAATTTATTCCAGTATGATATTATCCTTTACCCACATTGGACCAGTGGTCTGGAAAATGGACGGATGGATGATTCAGCTGCGGCGCCATCTTCTGGTCATATGCATATTCATTCAGCATAGGACTCTCACATGTGCATCATGGGTATTCTCTAGCCATTGAGAAAACATTGGTTGTACACTTGTTATTTCAGGTTATTAGTGCACTGTGGGAATCAATGAGTGTACTCAGTAATGTCCACCACTGTACAAATGGCTGTCCTCTCAAATAGTGGCCTATTTAAGGGTATGGGGACGATTTCGGAAACAGCCATCGACTGTTGTTGTTTCTTCTTCCTTGAACAGATCTCAAAAATAACACTCAACTGTGAGTGTTAGGTTAGTATCAACGATCAGGGGTGTTCAATCCTTCTTCTGGAGGACCACTATCCAGCAGAATTTAGCTCTAGCCCTAGTTAAACACACCCGAACCAGCTAATCAAGGACTTTAGGATCACTTCCAGGCAGGTGTTTTGGGGCTAAACTCTAAACTCTACTTAGTGGTCAAGAACAACTTGACAGCTACTTTAAAAATAACCAAAAATATGCAAAGATACAATTCCAAATAGCCTTCCCAACATTGCTCCAATGTCTGATACATTTTTGCCAATATCTTTTATCTTACCCTTCTGCACTAAGTAGAAACTGGAATTCTCTGGATCCAACAGTGTACCATTTGATCTGAAAATTTGGCTGGTGTGTGTTGGCCAGCCTTGAGCCCTGCAAACGTAATGCTGTTTGTAATGAGAAATACAAACAAGGGACAGCAGTGAGGCATGACAAGTATGTGTTTCTGTTGGAGGGAGCCCCTCACAAGAAAATACAAAGGAAAGGAGAAAAAAGAAGTCTAGGCAGAACCATGTCCTGAAGGAGATCTCAGCTGGGCCCGGCGCAAGACTAATGTTTTGATATATTGGCTGCACCAATGCCAGGCCTCCACCGATAGTCCCCCGACAGGTCACTCTCTCGCTTTCATTCCTCTTGCTCGCTCCCTTGCAACGCCAGAAAGTGTTTGCTCAGGTGGACGGTGACAAAGTTAGAAGTGAAGCATGCTCCACCATCTCCCCGTGCACAGCCAAAAGATGTGTCACGCAGGGAAGGTAAGCTCCCAGCTCCTCCACACAGTGGGTGGGAGAGAAGCAGGAAGCTGCAACACAAATACAGGCCAGATAGATGGTGAAAGATGAGGGAGAGACGGGGTGCAAAGGGAGAGAGAGAGTGAGGAAAGAGGAGGAAATAAGCAAAAGAGGTGAAAAGATGGAGAGTATGTATACACACTAAAAAGACGAAAATGAAGGAGACGAAAAGCGAGAGGTGGGCGACCACCCGTTTAGACAATGAGCGCGGGGGCCGGGTTATGGATTTTAAAGTTTATGGTCTGTGGAACTTGCCTTGAAACAGCGCGGTTCTCCGTTTATTTTATCATGCCATGCCGTCTCAGAACCTCTGTCAGGAATTCTCATTTTGTGAAGACTAATCACAGTCTAAACACGACATCTGAGTCAATAGGCAACCCCACTGTATTGTTTACTTTTGCTTCCAAACAATCCCAACATCAGTCTGAGATGGAATTTCGCCCCAAGGCCATTTATTTTTGAGAATAAAAATTGGCAAATTAAAAAAAAACAAGGAAATCAGAGGCCATTGATACTTTTGAAAACAGTTTTAAGATTGTTAAAGTAAGTCTTATGTCAATGTTATATTAAAAGAATAAAAACAACCCTGTAACTATATCCTTAGCCATTCGAAACCTCTATTTTTTTCTTGTTGAACATAAATACAGAATCATTTTGCAGCTCTTGCCAAACAATATGTCACCAATGAAGATGCCAAACCAAAAGCAGTCCATAAAATTTGTGCTCTACAATAGCTTTGTGTGAAAAACAGGCCGAAGATTAAGTAATTTAAGCCGTGTTAGCAACCAAAATTTATAAATACAACACACAGGCCACACTTTTCTGGTGTAAATTTTCAGATACACTCACTGTAAAACTAAATCCAGAATACTCAAAACTGTTGTTGGCACCGATTACCTCAAAACATTTAAGTAAACCAACTCAATTTTTTTAAGTAAACTAACTCAAAGATTATGTTCATATAACTTAATTTTATTTTGCACTACAAAAACTTGTTAATTAACAATTGAGTTCAAATATTGAACAAACTCAATCTTTATGGTTAAGTGTTAGCAACAGTACACTAGCATGTGCTTATATAACTATCAAAGAGCCTAGGGGGATTTAAAGAAATTTAAATCCCCATTTCATTTCAGGACATTTCATTCTACCGAACTGCTCATAAGTGCTGAAATACTACTCAAACAGATCAGTTTTTTGATGAATTAAAACTGTGAGGTAACGCAGCATTGTTTCACTTGGTGAATCTAAATTGTATTTGAGTGTGTTGAAAATTGTAATGTTTAGTATTAGTTTGTTGGCTGAATGAGACTTAACAGTAAACTATATCAACATTAGAATATCATACTGATAATATTCTAACATTTCATTGTGTTGAGCTGTATAACATTGGTTAGTCTTATGTAGCTTAAATTTGCTCACCTTGTCTAATAACGCGCAAGAGCGCCATTGCTGTCAAGTCGAAGTTTGTCGCAAAGCTCTCGCCATCTCTGAAACGCCGTGCCGATATTAATCCTTGTTTTATTTCTCCTTTTGTCCCAAAGTTTGCTTGCCATGGTCCACAGTGTTTGAACAAAACAACAGCAACGTGCTGCTAGATGTTATTCAGCTGTCTGTGTCTGTTGCCATGGTTACTGTGCAGTACAAGCGGAAACCAGAGATAATGCAGATATTACATCATTGACAGGCAACAAGTGACAATTGAGGGACGGGGCATTATTTAAAATTGTACCTTTCTCTAAATTTACAAAATCTTGGAAACATTTAGGATAATCTAGGTACACAGTAGAGGGCTGCATTGGGTTTGGGCTCCCGCGGGACCCAATGCAAATCTCACAGGAGCAGGTGGTTTTGCCTTTGCTGCGGGTGGGAGTGGGTCAGAAAATTTAGCGGGAGACCCGCGGGGAACGGTGGGATTTGGTGTGTAGTAGAAATGGAGTCAACACAAGAAGTTGAGAAGAAAATGAAAGCGGCTGTTTACTTGACAAAAGCAAGTCAGACATATGAAAAAAAATTCTCAATTGACCCTTCGCAAACAGTTTGATTGACAGGCGATCTAACCAATAACAACACCGAATCCGCCAACTTATCGAACAAAACCGTCAGGGAGTAGCCCATAGTAGATTAACGTTGGTTAACTTGAAATTTTGTGTGTACTCACGACTTTCCGCGATTGAAACAACATTCCTTCTGATGTTCGTTCATGTTTATCTGATGCTATAAATGAACTAGTATGAAAAAATGATCGGTTCACGACCCGATTGAAGGATCTGTCATGATACATTAAGGAGCCACTATACGGTATTTAGTGTTTAAACTGCTTTAAAAAAGTTACAATATTTGAAATGGTAATGTTCATGTGTTGTCAGTGTCCCCTTTGAGCTGCAATGTATTTTTCCCTGCGGGAGAACATGATGTGTGGCGTGAGAGCATGGGTTGTCGGGCATTGC
This sequence comes from Opsariichthys bidens, assembly GCA_037194245.1. NCBI lineage: Eukaryota > Metazoa > Chordata > Actinopteri > Cypriniformes > Xenocyprididae > Opsariichthys > Opsariichthys bidens. Next base: position 7,454,924 of record CM074304.1, on the reverse strand, counting down.
AACATGGGGCAGGTTTTGCGGTCAATTGTCACTGACAAAAATGAGAGTTAAACTTTGTAAGTTGCGATAAATGTGCAAAAGTGTTCGTTTACAACGGACATAAATCTGGCTCCTCTGCCCTGAGGTGACATACAGTTTTGTGTTTCCTAGTTACTCGTTTGGTGAGAGTGTATGTAGTAGCCAAAAAGCTGGGGTGCCGCTAGTTGTGCTTTTGTTTTAACAGTTAGGCCTAATGTTTTACAACCCTTATGATACAAAAAATAAGCCTATCTAATATGTTTGTTTGTCATGTGTGGTGCTTTGGTTTAGCATTGGTTAATTCATCTTATTTAAACACAATCCTGTTTAAAGTCTGTTATTCTGGATGTTAACCTGAACGAATATTTAATCTGAGAATATGTGTAACTCCATTACGTCAGATAAAGTCTGCAGGAGTGGGCGGGAGTGGACACAAACATTGCGGGAGCGGACGGTCCTGGTCATACATTCAGCGAGAGCAGGCGGGTGCGGGTTTAAGAAAACAGTCCCGCGCAGGGCTCGAGTACTCAGCTGAACAAAATACATAACTGAGTAAGTGGTTTTTGGATATTTTAAGTTTTACATATCGTACCTTTAATCAAATTGCAGTATATATAGCCTGGAAGTTTTGCAGGTAAACTCTAAAACATCAACATAACAAAAAAAAACTTTAAATACCAAACTAACAAAGCATTAAACAATAACACATCACCCCCTAAATTAATCTTGTCCAAAAACACATAAAATAACACTAAATTGCAACATTTATTCTCCTTACACAGTTTGATGCAAAGCTTTCTGGGAACTAGAAATCTGCTGCAATTCAGTCAGTTTAAGTTCTGCATAATAATAACAGATTTTGAGTTCACATAACTCTTTTATATTAAGTACATTGAACTTTCTGTATATTTGAGTGAAACAAATTCGGTTTAAACTGTTGGCTCAAAACAAAGCCATCTGTAGTTTTTTTTCCCATTTATTTCATCATGAACAAAAACCTCATTAATGCACTCTCTTTATTAGCAAACCCATTAGCAACAGATTTATCTTTTTAAAAACAGATGGCGAGTAAAAATATGCACACACGGCATCAACAACGTCAAAAGAGAGAGATTTAAGTCATTTCTTTATTTATTTTGTTTAATTTTAGAAAGAAAACTCAGCATGTACAAGTTTTGCATTCATATGCACATTTTCAAATCACCAAGACACTAAGAAATATAAAAAATCTAAAAGGCGATGCGAAGGAAAAATACATCCTTCATTTCACACATCAACTGATAATGATGGCAGTGGGGCATGATGAGCATGATGAGATGATTTTTGTTTTTTTTAAGGTGAACCCACTACTCAACTCTAATTAATGAGCTCTGATTAACACATCCTGATGATATGACAGACCGTTCACATACATGACTGATAGTAAACAGCACACTCAGAAACTCGCTGTGAAACATAACAGACCTGGAGATGTGTTTAGATGTTCTTAAATGACACTTGCTCAAAGTTAGTGTTGATTTACAAGATGACGGTATATTTTAACAGCAGTTCCCTCTGAGGTGTAATAGGTTGTCTGAAAAAGCAGAGGCAGGAAATGAAGGCTGCTATCAATGAGAACGCCTCACATCTGGATGCAATTATTTGCCCTCATTCTTTTTTGGCAAGTGATAAAAGATATAGCCATGCAGCTCTGACATAATTTTTTCAAGACAAAAACAATGTTAAAAAACTCTACGGTAATTCAAATACTTTGGCAGAGTGACAAAATAAAAGTAAAATGATTGTTATATGTTTTAATGTTGGTTAAAGCTTTCAGAGGCGACTATTATTAAACTGTATAATCTGTATGGCCAGGGGTGTTGGGTCAGGATGATATGTTTGAATCTACACCGTATTAGTGATTTCACTGTAATACATGAAACTGCATGAGTCATTTAAAAATATTAAAACATTTTAAACCTTGATCATTGGAACATAGAATGTGGGTGTATGTGAAAGGTATTTGGTAGAACATTGTGAACTATGCACAACTTTTAACGATAACTTGATCCATTTTAATGGAAACTTATCATACAATTAAATTTTAAATCTTAAAAACAGACTTTGCAAGTCATTATGTAAGGATGGCAGACTTTGCTAGTTATGCAACAAGGAGGTATAAATATAAAAGTTAGGGCAGGGTTCTCTCAGTGTGAATCTGTGATGAAATCTTGTGAGAAAATTCCTCCAAATTTCTTGCGACATGCTGGAAAAATGGCAATATTAGATGGGTTTGCTCAGACCGGAGGGTGAGGTGGACTGGAGTAGAGGCAACTGACCTTGGTGATTACACCTCATATTATTGTTCCTGTCATCTGTTTTCATTGGCCCCAGGGATGGTAGTCATGACAACGGCACATAGCAGGCCAATCGGTGGTGACCCCACCGTCCTTTGCATTTCCTGGTGTGCCCGTGATGAAGGGAGGCTCTTCCAGGGACAAGGATCTCCGTGATGAGGCAGGGTCTCTATTTCGGCTCCAGGTCCCCCCTTCCTCCCATTGCTGTTCAATCACAACAGAGCTCCTGCCTGATTAGACCTACATTGTTTAAGTTCTGTGACGGAGCTGCTTAATTGTATGATTACCTAAATTGGCCTATGGGACCCCTCCACACCCGGGTGTCACTCTGGACACTGGAGCTGGAGAGGGTTCCTGTCAGAGCCCATGAATTGGGCCCCTGCTTGATGTGCTGTTTGATGATGCAGGCCAGAGAGCATGACCAGTCAGTGTTATTTCTGGGATGATGTTTCCCTGAACCATCAGCTTGAATCCAGATTTAAATAATTCAGATTGTGCTTGGGCAGGTGGTCTGCTACTACCTTAAAGGTGCAATAGAACATTTTCGAGAGGCTAGCAATAGCAAGCTAGCTTTCAAATCATGTTTCAAAAACATCCCACCCTCCTTTCAAACGTTAAACTGCCCCATGTCTCAAAGCACACAGCATTACAATAATAATGAACGTAAACAGCTTGTACCTGACTGCTGCAGATTTATTTCAGTGTTGACACTGTTGACATGGAGACACATAATTCCGAGGATGTGAACAGCTCCGGTTAGAACATCAGGGGTTACCATTTCTTAATTGCGGTAGTTATTGCGTGAACGGAGCATAGCTCATTGTTTTGATTTGGTAGGAACTGTAAAAGGTGGCTGTTGTTTGTTTGTGGTGCTCCGTGACTGACGTCTGTCTACATAAACTCTGCATAGCAGGAAACATGGTGATGATGCACGATGCCTGCACGAACAGGGTGCGCAAGGAAATGTAAAAACATACGTTGACAGGCAGGTAGGACATCATATTATTTCTTTCAGACCGATTATAATGATTGGATGAACATTTTATGGTCCTATGCCCTCCTCCGACAATATATAATTATAAAAATACATTTAGACCATTTAATAGTGATTGCTATTAGGGTATGAGAAGACTTTCAACCAGTATAACAAAAAAATCTTTCTATAGAGAATCACCTATATTGCAACTTTAAGGTAAATATCTTGGCACAGCTTTGGCAGTTTCTGGTTTTGGATTGCCAGTACTTTGACAAAGTATTGTTTTCTCTCAGTAAAGTAGCTGGTCATTGCTTTGCGTGTTTAAATAAAGAATCATTATAGCACGTGGGCCAATGATGAATAAGTGTGCCTGTGATAATGAAAATGAGTTTAAAACACTTGTGCCAACTTAAAAACTCTTTGTATTGATGTTGGTTTTATTTGATTTGAGGAAAGAAACGTAATACCATTTTCAAGAAGAGTTTCAACTGAATGATTTTAATGCACACTATGACCATCAAGTAAAAAGAAATCACTTATTTTCCACCTTGTATCATTTCTTTACACGTAAGGGTTAGGTATTTTATTCCAAACTGCTTAACAGGTGTTTCTTTTCAAAGAAAATAATAATTTTCATTATGATTTGTATCACTTTTGACTTTATGGCACAAAATAACATCAAATTCATATCAAAAATTAATACTTTGAATGAATTGCAATTTGAATTAATTCATTTTCAAAGACACACTTATTTGTCATTGACCCATATACTACAATGATTCTTTGTTTAAAGACATAGAGCAATGATACAAGCTACTATTTTTTATTAAGCATTTTTTAATTGAATAAATGAAATAAATGAGGTTCATGTCAGTGACATCTCACACTAAGAAAGCATACACTTTAATAAAAGATTCTTTGAAATTTGCGGTAAAAAAAAACTGAAAATACGGTAGTAAAAAAATGTATTTCATTAAAAATGATATGAAAGCACTAGCGCAAGTTCTGCCAGGAAGACGCAAATGTTACGTCACTATTAGTTTAGATCTAACCAATCATTATCCAGCACTTGTAGTATTCGGTACTTACACATGTCTGAGTTTGCAGATGCTGACGTCAAACTTAACCTCCATCCTCCCCACCACCACCAGGATGGTCCCTGTCCATACCTCCCGGGGGTCGGCTACGCCCCTGCCTTCATCTTCAGGCAGGAAATGCAGAGTCCACAACCCTCAGGATCTAAGCTACGGACGGGGCCTACTCCAAAGAACTTTATCTTACCATATTTTGCTCACTTATTGTTAATAAATATCATTTTCTCGTTATCTTGCCTCCCGAGTCTTTCTGGTAGAAATAATGTTAGTCTTATAAATAAATATATGGTGATGAGAAAGTCACGTGATGAATTAAAGCTTTTTCCACAAGCTGAGAAAGTAAATAATATATACAAGGTGCAGTGTCATTCACACAAATATTAAACACATACACACAAAAAAATCAATAAACAACATTAGATGTAACATAAAACCCTAATGAACATAAAAAGTTTCACTTTTTTTTCATGCATGCACAGACCATAATGAGACAAATCTATCATTCCGTCAACCATTGCTTGTGTACTCATCGGATTTATAAATCATACAAACAAAACTCGCATACTCACTGAGACACATGTTTAAGAACAGAGCAGTGAGAATAGCATGGGTGGAAAATCACACTGTAAGTCATAAGGGTGTTATGTAACTACTGGGTGGAAACTTTGAACTGTCATCTGGTATACTATTGGACTGATCGATTTGCGTAGGGACTGCATTCCTTACGCTGATGCAGTTGATGCATGAACTGGGAGCCATTACAGTGACTGGGAATGAAACCAAAAGGGTCTGCAAGTTTTCACCTTATCGGAAAGGCTTGAATTATGAAACAATGTATTTAAAGCATGCAATGAGGGGCAAGATAAGCAGTAAACGTTTGTTTGTGTTCGAAACAGATATACAGAAAATAATATATGGAAATAAAGGTATGTGCACTATCAGTACCAGATGTCAAAAGTGAAATACTTAAATACAGAGCGAAAGAAATTGCACGAAAACCGAACCTTTGTTTCCTGTCGGGAGGCAAAAAAAAAAAGTAAGCATTATTTACAAAAGCACACAAATATTTGATCACCCCAGGCAGGGGGTCTGAGTGTTGTAATGACCCAGTCGGCAGGCTGCAGTCTGTTTATGAACACAGTATTGAAATGCCATTGAGCCCCTTGGGTCAGCCTTTGAAATGAAACAGATAAGATAATTGGTCCTAATAGAATCCAGAGAGCCGGTTCAGCGAGGCTTTCCCCAGGACCTTTCTCACTTTTTTTTGGTTTTCCTTTTATTATTTTTTCTGTCTCTCTTGAGTTTGCGTTTGTGAGGCATGTGGAAGTCGCTTCTTAATTTAAACCAGGCCCGGTTCTGCCAGACCCTGCCTGGAGTCTGTAGCTCGCAGACCTTTTGAAGTTGCAAAAGTGTTCGGAGAGCTGTTGGCCTTCTAATTTGGTTGCCGTGGTTACTCTAATTTGCGCACTTTAATGCTGACTTTATTATGAAGGAAAGCAGCCATTAAATGTGCCTTGGGCATTCGTGTGGTTTTGGGCCCAGTGTCAAAGGTCACCCCAGAGTACACAGAACCGGTTTAATCTGAGATTTTAAAAGCTGCGATCACCAAATCGCATCCGTCACAGAAGCAAAAATAACTGTAGTAGTCCCAAACACTTGATTGTGATCAGGCAAATTCTTTTAAGAAATGCATGGGAATAAAGTGGAAAGATTTTCAGGCCTTTCTTTCTGTCCTCAGGTAGAAGTTTAAGTATGCATGTGTGGGTGGAGGAAGAAACTGTAGAACAATGTGTGCAACAAAACATTCTGTGTTCCTTCACTCCAACTACTTTGTGTCAAGGAAAATTATGATTATATGTACATCTATATTAAAGTCCATTTTATTTTTAGAGGGCATAAAGTGAAATGATATCTGCGTGAAGCAACTGTCCTGATATCAGAATAAAAATATCCTCTTAAATTTATAAAAAAAAAAAAACTTTCAGTTTGTATACAAAAATACATAAAGTGAAGCATATTAGGGTAATGCAACTAAAAAGTCATAAAACGTTCAGTAGTTTGTCTCAATCTTTTATTGTTGTTTATTAATGCTTATTAATATTTGAAAAATGTTTGTCTACAAAATAAAAGTCATATAGTGCAACCAACATGCAGAAAAAAAAGGAAATCACGTCATATAGAGGACTCTTGCAGACCCTCACAACTGTGTGTCAAGGTCAGTAAGGTTCTTGAAATAATAAGATAATTTGATTAGATTAAAGATGAATCTTTTTATGACAAGAAAGTTGTAAAATGTTCCAGTTGTAAAATGTCATGTGGTGCAACTCCCATAAAACTTAAAGGGGATCTATAATGTAATCTTTTCACAAGATGTAATATAAGTTTCTGGTGTCCCAGAATATTTTTGTGTGTCCCTTTAAATGCAAATGAGCTGCTGCTCCCAGCCTGCTTTCCAGAAGAGGACGGCGCTTTAACAGCTTGTGCTTCGGTCGCTCAACAACAACAAAGCTGAAGAATCTCACGCTGCTAAAATGAGGATTGTCAGAAACAGTGTTCCCCTTTCATTTTTCAAACTGGAGTGGACTGGAGAACTGGAAAAACTTAAGAAGAAGTTACAACTTTTTGAATCCATTTGGACATTTCTGAATGGTTAGTGGATAAATTTATGCAGTAGTGGAGTTGATTTAACTCGTGGACTGGCATGTGCCGTCATGTTAATCTTTTGAACCTTGTTTGTGAAGCAGTCCGGTGTAAAATGGCAGCATCAACAACACTCTGCTACAACAACTCTTCCTCTTCTCTAAAGCAGCCCAACGTGGGCTCGCCCCTTTTGTTGCGTGTTCTCGGGGGCAGGGTTCACGTAAAGCTTGTTGCTGCTGTTTGATGTTGTCCTTAAAAAGAGAATTCTTTAAAAGAAAATATCTTCCTTTGCATTGAACTTTGAGCATCGTAACTTCCCAGATGTTGTTTATGCTCTAACAGCCACATTACTCACTAACTAAAGTTAAAAAAGTAAAATCACAATCAACCACCCATTTAATGATATTTATGAGTGAATGATTCATATTTGTAAATAATAAAAACTTTTCACCTTGAAAATATATTTGAAAATAATGATTGAAAATGGTTTAAAATCATTCGCAATAACCACCTGATTGCTTTGGCTCAGTATTGAAGTGCATATTTATCTTACCATCATAACTGCAAAATAATTACTATAATGGCACATGCAACCCCAACCTGCAATATTTGCATTGTTTTCAGAAATCAATCCTTTCTCCGTATATCTGTCCAATCTAAGCTCATGATTTAAATATAACTCTTAAATCAATCCTTGTACACATGCAGCTTTACAATGTTTGTGAAAAGGCAAGGAAGGAGGACGGAATGGCGTTTTGGAATGGAGTTTTCCTTCAAGGCTGGTAGTTTGCACTCATCCACAGCCCATGAAGAGTTAATGTGGTGTGTCGCAGGGAAAAGGCAGTAATTATTGTCCCATGCCACTGCACCATTCAGAACGCTCCACACTTTTTGTGAATGTCCACATTCTTTGGGCAGGCTAATCGACACGATCAATGGTGCCAGACAGTTGAGCTTTAAAACAGCGTTACGTTCTGCCATGCCTCTTCTACCTAGTTTCCCCACAGTTTCGTCTTATCAGAAATGTGGTATGTGTAGTCGGAAAATAGTGACGCTAGCGGGCAGATTTAACATGTTGATTTCGGGCAGAAAGTCCTAATGGGCCTGCTTTGTTCTCAATGAGTTATGAAATTCTCACGATTTTTGAGGATTTATCACGTGTTGACAACACGATGATCAACAAGCTTTCATCACTGTACATTTACAGACTGCATTTTGAGTTTTAATGTGTATGCATTTAAATATGCAATCCAGGAGATGATAAATACTGGAAGGAATCATTTGGGTTCAAAATAAGTTAATCTCAATTTTTGACATAATGTTGATCAAAATACGTTTCGACTTGACCCTTTTTTTCTTTAAAAAAGGCAAAAATCAAGATCACAGAGAGGCACTTGCAGCAGAAGTAATTGGAGCATTTAAAAGCAGAAAATTGATTTTGATATTTTTATAAAGCACTTACACTAATATTAACTTGGGTATTTTTGAGCTGCAAACTTGTTCCCATAATGTTTATGGTTGTTTTAGGCGTTATCATGGCAACATAAGATATACACTATACCCTTGAAAAGTTTAGGGTCAGATTTAACAATCCTACTTTTCATTTATAATAATACTATAATTTATAATAATACTTATTATTATTAATATCTATTATTAATTTATAGATGCCTTTCATGGCACTCAAGGACACCTTACAAGCAGATAAATTAACAACATATATAACGAAAGGCCCTCAAAAACACACCTCAGTGTGAGTGCAGACCTCAGTGCCGTCTTAAAGGGTCAGTTCACCCAAAAGTCATTAATTACTGACTCTAATGTCGTTTCACACCCGTAAGACATTCGTTCATCTTTGGAAACACAAATTAAGATATTTTTGATGAAATCTGAGATTTTTTGTATCCCCCATAGAAAGCAATTTAAGTACCACATTGAAGGTCCAGAAAAGTATAGTATATAAAATAGTCAACATGAGTGGTTCAACCTTAATGTTATGAAGCGACAAGAATACTTTTTTGCACATAAACAAAACAAAAATAATTACTTTTTTTTTTTTTACTACTTCTCTCCCCTGATTTTCTCTTACACTATTTATGTTCAGTGCTTCCGGTTGTACGTCAGAAAACCGGCTCAGTATTGGTCGACGTTGTGTGCATGTGATAATGACGCAGGAATTGGCCAATAATGAGTCGGCATTCTGACGTAGAACGTAAACAGAGTACGAGAATGACACAGAAGAGAGGATATTGTTGAATAAAGCTGTTATTTTTGTTTTATCTGCACAAAATGTATTCTTTTCGATTCATAAAATTAAGGTTGAACCACTGTAATCACATTGACTATTTTAATGATGTTTTTGCTACTTTTCTGAACCTTAAATGATGTTATTTTCATTGTTTTCTATGGGGATTAAAAAAATAAAAACTCTGAACCTTAAATGATGTTATTTTCATTGTTTTCTATGGGGATTAAAAAAAATAAAAACTCTCAGATTTCATCAAAAATATCTTAATTTGTGTTCCAAAGATGAATGAAGGTCTTGCAAGTTTGGAACGACATGAGGGTGAGAAATTCATGAAAGAAATGTGCATATTGGGGTGAACTAACCCTTTAAGAACATCACAAGCAAAAAAACGAAACAAGGATATAGTCACCGGAAAGCCTTGTTGAGACAAGATTTAAAGCAAGTATATTATTAAGCAAGTATGTATTAAATTGTTTGTAGTGACATTAAATACATTTAAAATGTTACATTTCTGTTTCAAATAAATGCTGTTCTTTTAAATTTTCCTCATTCAAAATTTTATTCTTCAAAAAAATATATCATGGTTTCTTCAGAAATATGAAGCTGCTGATAATAATAATAAGAAGAAGAAATGTTTCTTGAGGAGCAAATCAGCTGATGATTTCTGAAAGATCATGTGACACTGAAGATGGAATAATGATGCTGAAAACTTAGCTTTGACATCACAGGATTAAATTTGAAAATATATTAAAATAGAAAGCAGTCATTTTAAATTGTAATAATGTTTCACAATATTGCTTTGATGAGCATGAGAAACTTCTTGAACATTTAACATTTGAAAATCACACCGACCCCAAACTTTTGAAAGGTAGTGTAACAGGAAATGTGTTTCGCACACTGAAATCATGTTGACATGGATATAATTTACATCTTGTGGGTTTACTGTCAAAAGTGGTAAACATTCACGAAGTGTCTCACTGTAACCCAGATTTTTTTTTTTTTTAAATAAAAGTCTAAATCAATTTTTGTGTTAATCAGCATTGAGCTTAACTTGTATTGAATCCGATATATTCTGTATAAGTTCTAAATGAGTATTTCCTGACTGTAGAAATGTCACTCCGCACACTTCAAGCTGTGAGAAAGAGTCAAGGGGGCAACCCCAGGGTTGACCAAACATAAGGCAGGCTGACCAGATCCCAACAGCGTATGTGAAACACAAAACCTGCGAGCATGCCGTGGGATGCTTTGAACTTGATTTAGTACCCGGGTCACAAGCGACTCGGTTTGGCTCTCTGCAGGTTGGAGCCAGTTCCCCGGGGACGCCAATCCCTTACACACAGATAAGTCAGAGCTTGAAGTCATCCTCCATGTTACGACAAAGAGACTTGAGATTAACTAACAAGCTGCCCTGCAGAGATCACTCAGACATTACATAGAGCACAGAGAAATATTATTAGTCCCGTTAAGGATGACATTACTGGCAATCTATACCATATGTAATAAAAATCAGACTTTCAATATTACCACAATGCATTGCACTCAGTCAAAATTCCAATCTCATTGCAGGATTTTTGGGAAACTACATCAAAGGTCTGCTGGGAATAAGAAACAGGAACTACCTTGTACACATACCACATCAAAACTTCCTGATCTATGAGATTTGTCACATCCTTTTAGTTTTTTTTATTTAAAAAACAATTAATATAAGAGGCCTAATAGTGTACAGTATGTTGTAGTGTATTAACAGCGATACAAACCTGCACACAGAATTTTTGTTCTATGCCGAGCAGATGTGCTCTGATAATGTTCTGAAAACATTGTTTAACCCTTTTACTACTTAAAATTCATAAGGGGCACTAACAATATAGTTGCTCAGGGATGCTCAATAAATACGGTATAAGGTTTTGTGTCAAAAGTCTACTGAAAGTAAGCGGGACAAATAATGCCAAGACAAGATGTCACATTTTTATTTGAGATAGAGGACGAAGACATTTTATATACTTTGTAATGTTAAATAGTTGATTAATTACAATATTTCATATTTCAGTATAATATTTCATAACATTTCATTTCTATAGAAAATGACTTTCAAAAATAAACTTAGCCTAAAAAATATTCACTGGAATAAAAGTGTCACAACTACACCTCAATCTTATTTATTTTCAATGTTAATACTTTATGTGTTGCAACTCAAATTCATTATGGATTGGACTGAAATGTTGGAGCAGGACTGAAGCGTGACGCCTTTAACTATGAATTATTATAAGTCATTCTACTGGGAAATGAACTGAAAGTTGCGTCAAATTGAGTCAACTTCATCAGAACCGATGATGACGATCGGATTCTTTTAAAAGACCAGCTGAGACAACATCAGGAACAAACTTGACACTAAATGAGTGTTTTTAATTTTAAATGTGTTTTATATTTAAAATATATATATATAGCTTAGTTTTATTAAAAATATATTGTGAGAGATTAAAAATACAACAAATCATACTCTTAACAAGTGCTGCAACTTCGAATGGGCAATTATTAATTTAGCCAAAATTTCAAAAAACAGAAAGATAAATAAAAAAATACAGCCATCACTCTTTAATATGATATTTCATTTTTATTAGCATCTTACATTTGAAGAGACAGTATCCAAAGTTTGGAAGAATTTCTTAAAAGAAAGAAAAAAGTCTCTAACGCTCACTAAGGCTGCATTTATTTAATCAAAAATACAGTAAAAACAGTAATATTGTGAAATATTATTACAATTTAAAATATTTTTTCTATTTTAATACATTTCAAAATGTAATTATTCCTGTGATGCAAAGCTGAATTTTCAGCATTATTCCTCCAGTCTTCAGTGACACGTGATCCTTTAGAAATCAGTCTAATATACCGATTTGCTGCTCAAGAAACATTTTTTTTTATCATTATCAATGCTGAAAAATGTTTTTTCCACATAACATTTTTGTGGAATGCAAACTTTTGTGGGAATATTAAAAAAGAGTGAAAGTAATACTTTTATTCAGCAAGGATGCATTAAATTGATCAAAGGTGACAATGAAGACATTCATAATGTTCCAAAAGATTTCTATCTAATAAAGGCTTTAATAAGTAAATGTAATAAATGCAAATTTAACTTTCTATTCATCAAAGAATCCTGAAAATAAGTATCACCATTTCCACAAAAGAACAACTGTTTTTATCATTGACAATGATAAGAAATGTTCCTTAAGCACCAAATCAGCATATTAGAATGATTTCTGATGACTGGAGGAATGAAGCTGAAAATTAAGTTTTGTCTTCACATGAGTAAATTATATTTTAAAGTTATTCAAATATAGACCATTTAAGGTCTAATTAAAAAAAAATAAAAGCATGAAATGTAAAATTATTAGCCTTTTTTGGCAAAACATGCTTAGGATGTAGAGGTTAAATGATAATGACCCTCCTGTTTTAACCTCAAGGCTGTTTTTTTGCCTTGTTAGCCCCAGTTACGCTTCCTGACATGCAGAGGAAGGAAAAGGGGAATCATTGTAATGCCCAAGAAACAACACCTCACTTATCTTCCTCATATAGCGGTGAAAATAGGCCTGTGTTTCAGTGCTCCGGTGGGCTCCAGGTTAATGACTCTATGCAGCTTAGTAGCTGTTCAGGAGCCGACCCCATAGGAGGGAGAGTGGGGGGTGTCATTAGGGTGAGTGCCCCTGGGCCGGAGAAAGTGACGTAGGCCATTTGACTGGTAAGAGCATCAGTCACACATTGTCTCTGAAAGATTCCTTAGTACTGAACAGGCAAGCTAAAATACCATGAGATGGAGAACCTTAATAATGAGCCAATCATAACATACCTAAGGGTTCACTTTTTGCTCCAGTAAATGATTCTGGAAAAGTGCATTAATTTGACATCTGTGGATATTAACAAAGTGCTCTGTAAAAGCTTTAAGATGTCTGAAAGGACTTATGTTTAGACTTGTGTTTATTTAACGGGGCTGTCAGAAAGTTGGCCATTGTAATGAGTCAGTCTCCTTCATGAAAGTTGACATTCGGTTCTCTTTTCTTTTGCCTGACAATGGTGTTATTTCGTGCAAGAGCTGCAAATTGTGCTATGAATTTAGCAGTATTTTCACTAGTCCTCTAGACATATTCCTTTTGGAGATGCACCGAAACTACATTTCCCCACCGATACGATGGCCGATTATACAGAGTGATATCTGCTGATACCGATAACTATACCGATAGTTTGTGGGTTGTGCCTTTTCATTTATTTTTTTCCTTTTCCTACCTTCTTTTAAATTAGTCCTAATCAATCCTCATGTCATTAATTATTATATTTTGAAAGAAATGCAAATAAAAACTTTATTCTCTCTATTTCAATCAGTTTTACTCAAATTAATATTAACACACATTAACTAAATTCTGAAGATGAATATTTCTTAACTTACTTCTGAATGTTATTCATTCATATAATTACTAATAATACTGAACATCAAACTGGTTTCTCAGCATTTTCTTCACACAAAGTCCAAATGAAGTGCATTTTCCTGCCCTCTTTTGATTGACGTGATATATCAGCCCTATATTTTGCTTTTAAACTATCAGCCAAATGCCGATAGCGTGAAAAATTGATACTGATTATTGGCCAATATATAGAGCATCTCCAATTCCTTCATAACAGGTTGAACCCAAATGGGGAACTTTACTGCCAAAGAGAAGATGGTGTCAAGTGAAACAATATGAGATATTTAATAAATTTTCAGAATCTGATTACTGTGTCTTGGGGATATACTTTGTTTACTATGAACAAAACCATAGTACAAATTCACAGAAATGTCAAAAGCTACATGACAGTAATGCAACAAATACATGGATAATACATTGCTGTTATTAAAGGTGTAATCCTCCCCAAAAAAAATAAAATAAATACAGTTGCCGTTTTTTTATTAGCTTTGGTGCTATTTTTACAAGTAAGGTGTACATTTTCAAAACTCTTAGTACTAATATCTCAACAGATCATCAAAAGTGCACTTTTTTCCCCAAAAAATTCAGAATATTTGTTATTGTTAGTACGATACACAAAATCACAAAGTAAATGTTTCATCTATAAATGTTTCATTCACAGTAACTGCTCTTACTATCAAACTTTTCATTTTCATCTCTTTTTGTTTAGTTTAATGCATCTGTCTATTACTTAAACTATAGATTTCTGTAGATATTGATTCTACGGCCATAGTTTCTATAAAACTTATTTGCGATATGGATAACCAAATGTAATGAATTCTTTCTACATTATAAGCGATCGATCTTTGGTGATAACCACAATTTTTAAAGTTATATATTTATACAGAATAAAATCATTATGTTAATGGAAAGTCCCCATAAAACATGGAAAACCAATGTGTGTGAGTGTGTGTGTACGTGTGTGTACACACAAGGGAAAAGAAACATTCAATGACTTGTAACATCAGATTGATCAGAGATGCATCAAAAGAAGGGAGACAGATGGCATCATTTTACATTATATACCATGTGACACTGTTAACAGAAGCAGTACCATGGTAGAGACACATTCCTGTAACTGACCTTTACAAAGGTCAACTACAGTACAGATTGAGTCACGTGGTACAGTGAGAACATTTACTGTATTTGCAGCAAACTCTGTTCTACACAAAACTTCATCTTACTTTTGATAGATACTATTACAAACATTATGGACTTTATGTCAATTATATAATTTAGGTCATGTTAGTGTATTTTCTAGTGGGTCATCTGTAGCCTGTGAAACCTGTGGCCTTATTTCAGCAACAAGGATGATTTGAATGTATCTTGCAGTTTGCTGTTGTATTAACTGAGTGTTGAAAGTACTGAACTGAAAGAAGATCATGCTGTGGTGTTTCTGTGATCAAATCAAATGTTCTCATTACATCGCAGTGATTGTGATGTTCACAGCGATGACATCGCAGTGATGTTCTTAAAACATCGCAGTGATTGTGACGTTCACAGCGATGACATCGCAGTGATGTTCTTAAAACATCGCAGTGATTGTGACGTTCACAGCGATGACATCGCAGTGATGTTCTTAAAACATCGCAGTGATTGTGACGTTCACAGAGATGACATCGCAGTGATGTTCTTAAAACATCGCAGTGATTGTGACGTTCACAGCGATGACATCGCAGTGATGTTCTTAAAACATCGCAGTGATTGTGACGTTCACAGCGATGACATCGCAGTGATGTTCTTAAAACATCGCAGTGATTGTGACGTTCACAGCGATGACATCGCAGTGATGTTCTTAAAACATCGCAGTGATTGTGACGTTCACAGCGATGACATCGCAGTGATATTCTTAAAACATCGCAGTGATTGTGACGTTCACAGCGATGACATCACAGTGATATTCTTAAAACATCGCAGTGATTGTGACGTTCACAGCGATGACATCGCAGTGATGTTCTTAAAACATCGCAGTGATTGTGACGTTCACAGCGATGACATCACAGTGATATTCTTAAAACATCGCAGTGATTGTGACGTTCACAGCGATGACATCGCAGTGATATTCTTAAAACATCGCAGTGATTGTGACGTTCACAGCGATGACATCACAATGATATTCTTAAAACATCGCAGTGATTGTGACGTTCACAGCGATGACATCACAGTGATATTCTTAAAACATCGCAGTGATTGTGACGTTCACAGCGATGACATCGCAGTGATATTCTTAAAACATCGCAGTGATTGTGACGTTCACAGCGATGACATCACAGTGATATTCTTAAAACATCGCAGTGATTGTGACGTTCACAGCGATGACATCGCAGTGATATTCTTAAAACATTGCAGTGATGACATCGCAATGATATTCTTAAAACATCGCAGTGATTGTGACGTTCACAGCGATGACATCACAGTGATATTCTTAAAACATCGCAGTGATTGTGACGTTCACAGCGATGACATCGCAGTGATATTCTTAAAACATCGCAGTGATTGTGACGTTCACAGCGATGACATCGCAGTGATATTCTTAAAACATCGCAGTGATTGTGACGTTCACAGCGATGACATCGCAGTGATGTTCTTAAAACATCGCAGTGATTGTGACGTTCACAGCGATGACATCACAATGATATTCTTAAAACATCGCAGTGATTGTGATGTTCACAGCGATGACATCGCAGTGATATTCTTAAAACATCGCAGTGATTGTGACGTTCACAGCGATGACATCACAATGATATTCTTAAAACATCGCAGTGATTGTGACGTTCACAGCGATGACATCGCAGTGATATTCTTAAAACATTGCAGTGATGACATCGCAGTGATATTCTTAAAACATCGCAGTGATTGTGACGTTCACAGCGATGACATCACAGTGATATTCTTAAAACATCGCAGTGATTGTGACGTTCACAGCGATGACATCGCAGTGATATTCTTAAAACATCGCAGTGATTGTGACGTTCACAGCGATGACATCACAGTGATATTCTTAAAACATCGCAGTGATTGTGACGTTCACAGCGATGACATCGCAGTGATATTCTTAAAACATCGCAGTGATTGTGACGTTCACAGCGATGACATCGCAGTGATGTTCTTAAAACATCGCAGTGATTGTGACGTTCACAGCGATGACATCGCAGTGATATTCTTAAAACATCACAGTGATTGTGACGTTCACAGCGATGACATCGCAGTGATATTCTTAAAACATCGCAGTGATTGTGACGTTCACAGCGATGACATCACAGTGATATTCTTAAAACATTGCAGTGATGACATCACAGTGATATTCTTAAAACATCGCAGTGATTGTGACGTTCACAGCGATGACATCACAGTGATATTCTTAAAACATCGCAGTGATGTTTTGAAACAGTGATTGTAGAATGAAAGCAGGATCAGGTTTTGAAAGAATAACTAGCTGTGTTAGTGTGATCAATTTGGACTTTTTGAAAAAACACACCTTATTTGTGAAAATAGTACCAAAGCAAATAATAAAAAAAACTGTCATCGTTTACTCACCCTCGTGCCGTTTCATTCTTCTGCGGAACATGAAGATATTTTGACAAATGTTTCAGCTGATTTTGTCCATACAGTGAAAGGTCAGTCAAATGAAATCCTTGATGTTATTGGTTTGATGTTACTGATATTTAAATATATTGCAATATTTGATTTGGGCTCTGTATACAGATTGTTTTGACCTCATTTGTACAGCTGAGACATATCAAATATCTCCTTTTGTGTTCCACAGAAGAAAGAAAATTATACGATTTTGGAAAGGCACGAGGTTAAGTAAATCTTCATTTTTGGGAGAACAATTCCTTAATTCATTGCGCAAATACATATAATTATAGGATTATGTTAAACTATTGTAGCTATTTTAGGTCCAGTCATACTAGATGGATTCCAGCCTTCCAGGATGCATTTCTTAAGCTCTTCTACGAATCAAATTTTTCTTGTGAGCGTAAACATCACTAAACATTAACAGGAAAGTTTGAAAGCGGCACAAAAACTGCTTTAACTTCCACGTTCTGTTTATCCGTCCTGCAAAAGACAAGTCTATTTATGGACAAGCAGATTGCACAAATAAACAGTTTTCAGATATGAAAACTCTGCCGTTATTATCCATGAAACACCACAATGGATTTGTGTACTTCTCGTGCAGTGTTCTGATTGCCTGTTTATTTTCACAGCAGCCCTCCTGAGCCAGTGGATGCTGGGCCAACCACCACGAGGTGCCAAGTCTCTCCAACCATTTCCTGTGTGTGACATCATTGTGTATCCCCTAGCGGCAGCGTGATGCGTGTCTTGTCTGCTCCCTGGGTGGCGTGTGCTAAGCATTCTGTAAACATGGGGGTTCAGCGCTCTCTTTGTTGAATGAGTTTGAAAGGAGACTTTTGATGCTCTGTCACTCTTAATGCAACACTTGCAGCACTAGGCCAAATGCAACTAAACTGTAATGTAACTAAGATCAGGCTGCAGCAGTTGATCTTTTCTCATTCCCAAAAAGCGAGTGATAGTAGGGCAGGAAAAAAAAAAAGAGTCATTTTTCATTCCTGATTTAAACTGCACTATTTAGCTTGGATTTTGAAATGAAAAGCCCCATAATGTGCCTGTAGGTTTTTACCCTCCTGTATGAAATCAAAAAAATGTAAACAACAATAGGGACAATTCATTTATCTTTTGTGAGCATATTCAGTTCATATAATATAATCATATATCACACCATATAATATAATATTCATATAATAATTTAGCATGATTTTTTAATAAGCTTTTACAGTTGTATGGTGAACAGATAGATAGATAATATCTGATCTGATTTTTAACACACACACACACACACATACATACATACATACATATAAATACACCATACATTAAAAAAAAATATGTCAAAGAATCAGATCGGTGAAATATATTTTATTGTTTCATCACTGTTCACCATGAATTCCATGATTCTGCATTTCACATTTTTGGTAAATGATAAAATTGATTCAAAGTAAAGTTTGCTTTTAGGGATTTTACAGAAAGTGAACAGCTTTTTTTTTTTTTTTTTTTTGACCAATACAGCAGATTATATCTAAAAGTTCACATTATTGTTTTTTCACATTAATTATTAAATAATCTTGACAACCAACATACGATTTGACCACTTTTATATTTAAGATTTATTATCGGATGTTTTGCTCTTATATTATTATAATAGTTTCATTGAAATTGAATTGTGTGACTATCTTAATTCACCTTACTCAGACAAGAAAATCGGATGTTAAGGAGTTTTAAGGTTTAGGCCTACAGTATCTGTTTTATATAACCCTAACTCTTGACCTGAGCGGAACTGTAACCCTGCACCATGTCCAGATCATCACATCTCAGTAATGTCCCTCTGTCTAACGTGCCCAAGCCTTTAATGTAGAAACTGCAGCACTTCAAAAGTACTTTTATTTATTTAAGAGCAAAACTACAACAATCACAAATGTTTAAACTCTAATAAAGCAAATAAAAAGATGGAAAGTTTAAAAGTGATTATTATTAGTGCTGACTGACAGGTGTTATAGCATGAACATTAAAATTTAAAGACTTACACATAAAAAATAAAATGGTTTTCAATACAGAAAATCAAGGGATAGAAACTGTTATAATTGGAAATAGTAATCGTTATTTAGCTGTAAACCATGCTCCTGCACAGCCCACTTTCGCATGCGCACAGTCTCTTTATTTACCCAACAAAATGCAGGCTTTATTGAAAGACGAAGAAGGCCTATTATCGGTTGCACCTGTTTCCAGGAGCAGAAGATCTGCTTGTCGTTTTAGTGGAAAATGATTTTCCTTCATAAAGTGAATTGCCAGCAGTTGTTGAGCTGTAGCCTTGGCGAGCCAGCTGTGTAAATGAACAAGTGCTCGCGCGCTGTGACTTCCATCTGAACGTATTATTATTATTATTATTATTTACCTTACATAAGGGTTCGTTTTGCTTTTTTTAAAATGCTTTTATTTTATTCATTTCTGTTTGCACGCGACAAAGAATTTTTTTTTAATATAGGAGATCATAGATTTTTCTTTTTTTGAAGAACTCTGCACAATGCACGAAAAGACTAATATTTTGTTCGTGTAGCCTATGAGATCTGAAATTCCATACTTATGAATGACCTAATGTACCTGAATAATATGTAGGCTATAATAGTCCAAATAATACTGCGTCATATTGGTCTATTATTTAGACAGGTTTAAGGTTGACATCTTTTATCGGTTCATAATAAAAGGAATCTGTGATGCCACATCTGAATGATCTAGGTGTAAAAGTATTAGCGTACCGTTTATAAATATATTCCTCTTTCTGGCGTTCTAGGCCACACACTTCTTCAGGTTTCGAGCGAACGTAAAAACAAACAAACAAAAGTCAAACACATGCGCAGTGATGTTGGATAAGCAGCACCGTCGTGTACAGTACCTGTTAGAACTGCAATTCTACACGGGTTTCGTTCGCACGCGCGGTCTTCTCGACATTGGATCCCACGGGCCGTGATTTAGAGCAAAAATCTGAAATCACCGTCTCCGAGGACAGCGTCACTCCACGCGCTCTATTCCTTCAAGAAAAGCCAATGCTTTGTTTCTAAGATTTTCGGTATAGTCTATTTAAAGGCGGACCTCAACATCTGAACATCTGTTCAATTCACGTGACTCTAAAATGCTAACATCTGTTCAAAATAAGTTTCATTCGTGTGCCTCTAACATCCATCTGCCAAATGCCTTACAAGTGGAAATGGACTCAAACTTTGTTCCAGTTTTCTCCTGAAGTTCACTGGGATCTTTATGACGTGTATGTAAAAATGAGAAAATCATTAGAGCTGTCCACAATAAATTATTAGGAGAGTAAAAACTTTATGTTGGCTAATTTGTTTGTGTCTTTTATTTAGGTTACCATTACAGTTGCTCAGCATACAGGCCAGCTTCATCCACCCCACCTTCCCATGTCCTGCTGAAGGCGGCTTAAATTTCATAGACATCTGGGAATTCCACACATGCCTCAAAATCCAATTACACACCTTCAAACGTGCACGTGTTTTATTTCAAATATTCCATCTTTCCAAAATACTTTCCCAGACTTCATATAAAAGCAAAGGCAACGTACGTATTTTATTTAACGCAGAAATCACTCCACGGACGTAAGGAAAAATATCCGTTCGCATATACAGCGAGACGAAACGCACTTTAAGCTGTATCGTTTCAATAAATCATCCAGTGACTTAGATGACACTCGATGCGCTTTTATAAATTGAAAATGCTCTTTTTTTCCAAATGAACGAAACTGGACAGTAACATAATAGATTATTAGCTTTCTTTTTGTTTTCCTGCACACAGTATTTTTATACATCCATTTCAGTCCCTGAGGATTTGACCCTATGACGCACGTGCGTGTTTGTGAAGATGAAACCGACGATATTTAGAGCAACTGTAAAAAAGAAAAAAATAGTTTAGACTTATACATTTTAGTGGTAGGCCTATATGCCATGAATCCAAACCTCTTGTCCTCCTCGCTTTCCCCTTCTTCCTTCTCCCTTTTGGCTTTTTTCAGATAACCTGACTATATATTGTTGAACCGCCATAACTCTTAGATAAAGTTTAGATGAATGTCAGCCAAAAACCAAGTCATACAATCCAGAATTAGTCAGACCTACGAGAATCAAACTCAATATTCCTCTGCAGTCTTATGTATTCGTTAAAGACTGTTCCAAACAAATGTGATAAAGCACCATTTTCTCTTCCTCTCCATGTTGCATTGTATGAGTTCCAATATAATCTATATTGTACGCTTTTGATAAAATTTGAGATACTGTTTTTTTTTTGTTGTTGTTGTTGTTTTAAACTAAAGGTACAAAATAATTCCACATATTTATTGAACGCATGTTTGCTTTTCATGTCAGTCAACTAACCCGTGTAATTATTTTTAGATACAACTATTAAACTCATTCGTCATAATAAGACTAAAGGAATGTTAATAACATGCATTTACTGTATTTTCCCCCTCCTAAATGTTTCCTGAATCGGGCATGAATGAATTCTTATACTAACGTGAAATATTTCTTAAAAGTTCTTCCTCTTTATTGCAGAAATACACATTTATTTACAAAAGTAACAAAAAATAACAATGCATTTCGACACAGGATATATTTGCCTTCATTTCCAAAAGTGTGTCATCAATAAATAAATAGAATTGTACTAAAACTTTGTCTTTTGCACAGGATTCGAACTAGAGGCTTCATTCTCCATCTTCTCATGTGATGCAATTTCACTTTCTCCAAGAAAGATATGCACAACTCAACCTTCAAAAAACTAAAAAAAAATAAGCAAAAACATGCATATGCACACATTTCCAACATTCGTCGTCAATAATAACACTCGTGAGGAAGTCCATATGCAAAGAATCGCCGTCCGTGGCCTTCTCTCGACAATAGCCATGACCTCTGTTGGAACATTTGCCGTTTTCCCCAAGATTATGAAGGAATCTAGCATTGTGTCAGCGCATTGGTCCTCGAGTTTTCCAAGTTCGTGGCTTTCACCTGCGAATAACAGCATGATTTAGGCGGGACAATATTTGCTATAAGCAAAACAACATTCACAGAAAGCACTTGTTTCGAGAAAATTCGAATCGATTGTGAAAATGATGTGCTACGATAGGCCGTGCGAAAGCCTACATGGTGCAGTATCTGTTTAGCAACTTCTTTTTTCTTTCTTTCTTTTTTTCTTTTTTAGAGGTAAGCTACTTTTTGGCCTATCTTTATTATTTCTTTGCGCTATTGCTATCTCTAAACAGAGAGAAAGATTGTCAAAATAAAGCCACACTGCTAGTAAACAAATCCAGTCGATCTGTATTACATGCAAGTTTTTCCAAAACGAGTAAAATGTAGCAAAGGTTTTTGGGAATTGCTTGCAACACTACATCATTAAAGGCGAGGGATATTGTGAAAGCGTACCATCTGAAAACAAAAACAAAAAAAATATTTCCCTGCACACTAGTGAGATGCAGACATGGACCAAGCGCCCTCCATCCTCCAAACCGAGAACGCGTAGCTCAAGCGCTCGTGAGCAACATAACTACAACTTGCCATCTTGGAGTCCAGCTCGTCACTCTGTAGAACCTGACAGAGAAAATCGATGTACCTGGCGGCGAGTTTCAGCGTCTGTATTTTGCTCAGTTTATCGGATGGTAAAGTTGGGATGATTTTGCGCAAAGCCGCAAACGCTTCGTTGAGTGACTGCGTCCTCTGTCGCTCGCGCACGTTCGCCATCACGCGCTGTGTCTGCAGCTCCTCAAAAGACTGAGGGCTGTTGCTGCTGTTGCTAGACTTTTTCCCCCTTTTCCCAAGGGTCGAGCTATCGGAATCCTCCCCGTTTTTCCTGTTCGACCGTCTTTTTCTCCCGCTCTTCTTCGGTGGCCTGTCGGGCTCTCCGTCGCTGTTGCTGAGGCTGTCGGCTGGAGACACGGGGGAGCTGGACGAGTCTCGCGCGGGCTCTTCGGGCATCTCGCTCAAGTCTGCTGAAAGCGCGTGCGACTAGCCTAAAGACGTTATTCCCTCATGAGGGTGAAATGCAACTCCAAACGTACGTTTCTTATTCTGGAGGAAATGACAAGATATCCAGGATTCCGAGCAACTTTGAGTTAAGTTGAAACGAAAAAGTTGGGGAGTTCTTATAGTCTGGTAAAGTGTTTGTGAGAAGAGAGATGATTGGCCAAGAAGGCTTAAGACGTGAGAAGGAGGGTGGGGGGAACATTTCTTTTAAACTCAAGATATTTTCCTTGTCAAGTCTGACAGTTCTTTGGTGAATAGAAAAAAAAAAAAAAACATAGCGATTGCATGCGCAACTCACTGAAATGATTCGATTTTAAAACATGCTACATTTTGGAATCAACTCGCTATTTCCTGTCGAATTATAACCTTCCATTAATTCGGTTATTGGGTCTTTCTTCACGACTACAAAAAAAAAAAAAAAAAAAAAAAAAATATTTGAATCAAAACAGCTATAACTACGACATTATTTCGTTTCTGAGAAAAACAAAAGTTCATTGAAACATCTCAAGTCAACTATTTTCAACAACACAAATCGGATACTCGTATTAGACAAATGTGTATCTCCCTGCCAGGTTCAACTTGGTTTGTGTTTAGAAATTAATTATGAATTCTACATTTAGAACTATATCTGAAAATATTATATCTAATTCAAAATAATATTTTAACGTTCAAATAAAGTGGAATTCAGTCTCTGTCCACGGTCATTTCCATGAAATGTAGGCTATAATCTATCTTGTTTGTGACAGCCTTTCAACAATTTGAAATCCAACCAAGACACAAAACCTAAACATGTCAAGTGTAAATGATCAGTATCTATATATTTTAACACATGAATAAAATACCATGCACTGTAACACTGCACAGACTTGTAAGTTTAGTTTTGTTTATATAAAGTGAACTGATAAATGTTCTCCACCAGGGGTCGTGATATTCTGGTTGATGTAGTTAGTTCATTCCAGAGTCAGAAAACTGGAGTTATAAGCACTTGCATTTAATTGACAGTGGTCTAAATCAGAATAAATCCCCGAAATCAATCAGAAAGTCATACTGCTATAAGACTGACAGGTATAGTTTGCACTTTCACAGCTGATGATAATGTCATCCAATTTAAAAAAAAAAAAAAATCATCCGACTTAAAGGCAGAAAGACCTCAAGACATAAAGCAGAAACAAATACTCTCGTCTTACATTTCCACCCTGTGGTGCTTCATGTTCTAATCCAGGGACAACATTACAGAGTACAACACACACTAGTATATCTGAACCAGCCGATAACCCTAATAACACTTGGGTTACAGCCCTACCAAGGGGACATAAATTATCTTGGTAATGTCCAATATTCACCTCTTGCATAATTTAAAGTTGTTGCACAATTTATGCAGCTAGGGCGGGGGATTGATAAACATGTTAGGGGATTTTGGTTCGGCGCAGTCCAATGTTTGTGCAGTCCTGTTTCGGCTCCCTGGGCCTCTTAAAAGTCAGATCCTGGATTCACATTATACATCTAACACCACACACGTGGCATATAATCGATTTCCCTGCACAGGACTGCTGAGTGAGTGAGGATTTTGACTTGCACTTAAGTATGTGATGATGATTCACGCTCTGACTCGAATATCAAGTAGTCCAAGAATCTGATATTTTACAGCTCCTCCCGCTGCAAAGAGTGCAAGGCCAGATCCAGCACTGAGCCAGACCAATGACTGCATTATAATGTATTAGCCACGCTGTGAGAGGAACATCCTTGTCTCTTTGAGCCATTACTCCTGTCAAGTGCTGAAATAAGCCAACAACTTTGTATGTCTGCATGTATTACTAAATGGACCCGTTTCGAATTCACCGCTACCTGTTCTTTAACGGGAGGCATTAGCTTTGATTTGAAAATGTTGAGGACTCATTAGGGGGTTCTGCTCAAGCATAGACCAAGTTGTTCTACCATCTTGTATACTTGGAAGGCCAAACAGACCTGTAAATCATTTATAGGTGGGATATTTTGAGCAATAGATGAAAAATTGAATGTATGGATGGATATAAAAAGTAAAGTAAGTGGGGAAAAAAGACTAATTTCATCATTTTTTTTCTTCAGGTATTGGAAAGCTGTTTGCTGGGGGGCTTGGGTTAGCAGTTTATTCTCATTATATTAAGGCCCTGAGTGAACTAGTGCTCTTAAAGAGAGGCAGACTCCAGACATCATATCGGCTCTTGATAGGGCCTGTCTGGACCAAAAAAGAGAGAGGATATGGCTGAAGATTAGAGAGGTGAGGATGAATATAAACAGATCTAGTCTGTCTGGAACTGAGGACTGGACTATGAATGAGTGCTAGTGTTGTGGGCTGTGCTGGTAAGGATGTGGCTAGTCCCAACTAAACGCTGGATGTTCCCTGTTTTTGGAGACCGATAAGCCATTGCTGCATTAAATTCTTGAATCAATTATTTATTGGTTGCATGCTAGTCTGTTATTGCAGGGACATCAACTTTACATTTTCACTGCCCTAAGCATAACGTTAAACAAAATGTACTATTGGTTGCTTCACATGTCGTATGAACATTTTATGGTCCTATGCCTTCCACAGATCAGATGATATACATTTATAAAAATACTTAGCAATCACTATGTTAAAAGGTCTATCAGGATATGAGGAGACTTTCAAACAGTATAACAACAACAAAATAATCTGTAGAGAATCACCTATTGCACCTTTAAGCAGAAGAAATCATTTCAGCTTTGGAACAACTTGAGGGTGAGTAAATGATGACAGATGTTTATTTTTTGGGTGAACTAACCCTTTAAGCAAGGCATTTAACACATCAACAACTGGAGGATGGAGGACGCCATCATCGATTGAGAAGTGGCTTGAATTCTGCCTCGGTCCATCTATCACTGTTTTCCATGTTCGTGGAGTAAGTGTTTGTAAAATGTGTATTTACACATCTTTTTTAAGATGGCAGGTGTCTGTGTTTTGTATGGCATGCGTTTGGCCAACGTACTGTTATGTCACTGTACAGTTCCCATTCTTCTTGGTTAGATCCTACTCTGAAGTAGGAGCAAATTTAGTCCCCTCAAAAGGTGTTACTTTTTTATTGTTCCCAGTTCCTGTGGTGCGAACACTCCAAAAAGATAGTTATAGGAATTATGAAAACGTTCCTCAGGTGCGAAAGCCCATATTGTTGAACCAATGTGGTGTGACCATTACAATTTTGGGAAACAGTCGCAACTAGGTAGTTCATTTGTCCAATGATGCATCATAAGTTAAGCAGCAACTTACGTTGTTGTACGGGAAATGAACCCTTGGTATATACCAGCATGCTATGAATCAAAGTGAAATACAAAGTCATCAGCATACTTGACTATCTGTTTGAACTTGAGATATATTACTGCATGCGTGTTTGTTGGTGTGTGTGCGATGACAGTCGGGGTCACAAAGAGTGCTACAGCTGTGTGTGGGGATGAATATAGGACGTTGGGGTAACAGGCAGAGGTTGGGGGTTGTAGGCTGAGGGAGTGCAAGCAGGGGAGGGACCGAGCGTCCCGTGCCAAAAACAACAGGGAGAAGGGACGGATGCTCCTGCTGGCTCTGCAGCCTGCACTCGAGGGAAGCTTAGCCACAACGTCCTCCCACCAACACTCCTAAACTCTGCAGCTGGGGGAAGAGAGAGAGAGAGAGATAGAAAGGGAGAGATTGTGTTTAGGGGTCATGCACTGGTTGTCTGAGGTATTAAAATTTGTGTGACCCTTTCGATTCAAGTGGGGTACTTAGAGCCACAAATGTCTGAATATTTTTCGTTTTGTCAGCTTTAAGGCCTCGCGTTACACTGACGATAAATTTTTCGGAGGTTTTTAGAAACAGGAGATCTCCAAAAATGTGTGGGAGCAACAACAATATCTCTCCTCTTGTCTGCACGATTACAATTTTTCCATCACACCAACCGTTCAACTCACCTACAAGCATAGTTTTCCCAGGGAACTACTTCTGCCTGTCAGTACACAATCACTGGCCTGCTAAACAATGTTTTTCTTGGAACGATCCGCAGACGGCCACAGTTTCTTTATTATGCACTGGCAGAAATGTGTGGTGAAAACTCACTTTAGCCCAAAGAATAATCTGAATTCACGATATTGGGCTGAATATCACGTTACCTCTCGGAGCTTCTGGAGGCTTGTTTGTTTAACTTTAATGAAGTGACTTAACGGCACGACTATGAAGTTCCCATCTCAGCCAGAGAGAGTTGCTCAAGGGAGACAGACAGATGGACAGAACGATGAAGACAGAGTGTGAGAGGGAGAAAAGCAAAGAGTTTGCGAGACAGGCAAATAGAGTTGGAGAAAGTCAAATAGCTCACGGAAGGCAGAGCGTGAGAGTGAGACGAACAGCTTGAGAGATACAGACGGTGAGCGAGAGGAACAGGCAGCGGGAGAGAGAAAGTCTACAAGGAAAGAGGTGCAAAGTGAGCAGTGAGAACTCCGCCACCCTTCAGCCCTTCTCTGCAGGACGCTGAAAGCTACACCCCTCCTGAGTGATCTCCAGGCCACGGTTCCTGGAAACGCCACTTTGAACTTAGTGCTGCCCTATAGATGCTTTCTCCTGAGATATGTAGGGTTCTGCTGAGATGGGGCTCAATGAAAAAGAGAGACTTTTACAGCCACTGTAGAAGAATGTTAGTAAGCGCCAATACGAATATTTGAAATAAGGCAGAAAAATGATCAAGCACAAATGGACATGAGTCTGTAGTTTTGTCCCAAGTGATTGAGTGAGTTTTACTGGAAACACACTACACTATTTAACCTATAAAATGTAATAGAATAGTGCATAAGTACGTAAATCGGGGTGCACCTTATGGCTTTGTCACAATTACATAAATGTGAAATAGTTTGATGTTAAGCAAATTTATGAAAATTGTACATTTTGATAATTGTGAATTAAGTTTTTTCATTACAGATAAGTATGACAACTATTAAATTCATCATTATGCAAAAATCCTGAGCGTTCTCAGCACCTTGACTGATAGATAAACAGGCCACATGTTTTCTCTTCAATACAGTAGGATTAGATTTTTGAGTAGAATAAATTAATAGGACAATTTAATGAAATACAATGTGGAGTATGTATATAAGGGAATCAAAAGTACGGTAGGCAATTTGTTTTATAAACACTTTTTGTTATACTGGTTGAAACTCTCTCCTGATAGCAATCAATAATAGAAGTGGTCAAATATTAAATGAATGGACATCAGAAGGAATGTTGTTTCAAGCGCCGAAAGACGTGAGTACACAACAATTTTTCAAGTTCAAGTTCCCCAACATTAATCTACTAACTCCCCTGACTTCTTTGTCGGACATAAAGGCAGATTATGATTGGTCAGATCGCCTGTCAATCAAACTGTTTGCGAAGGGTCCATTGCCTACCCAGTCAAATTCCCTTCGCCTACAGTTTGATTGACAGGCGATCTGACCAATCATTACCCCGAATCCATCATTTTGTCTGGCAAAGCATTCAGGAGAGTTAGTAGATTAACGTTGGTGAATTGTGTGTGCTCACGTCTTTCCGCGCTTGAAACAACATTCCTTCTGATGTCCATTCATGTTTATTTGATATAAATGAACTAGTATGAAGAGATGATCGGTTCACGAGCTGCTTGAAGGAGCTACTGGAGCTACTAAGGAGCATAATGAAGTCTTTGTGAAACCTTGATGGAAAAAAAAGACTAAGTACAAAAAAAAAATGTGTGGACTTATTCATGTGTGTCACGCAAGTGTGCAGCAGACAGATGAATAAAGTTCCAAAACAAGGTTTGTTAAATATAATCCAAAAATGTAGCAATTCAGATAGGCTGGAGCATCCGTACACAAACACATTAACGAGAAGATGAGAACAGACAAATGAGACAAATGAAAAGGCTGCAACTTGCAAATACAAGGCAAATGAGGGAATTAATAATGAACACCTGAGATAATCAAATGAATTACTATGACAGCTAAAAGTTGGCGGGAAAACTGAACAAAGGAAGACATGTGACTAATGAAAACAAACTGAATGTCCATGAAAACTAAAACAAATTGAACACAACTGTGACAGTGTGTGTGTGTGTGTAAGAGCAGGTATTTGTATGTGCACCTGCAGTTCACGCCTATAACAGCCATCTGCTGGACATTAGAGAGGTGACGGCGGGTCACTGTTTGTCTGTTCAGGATACGACTGACTCTCAGCACCAGGCTCGTGTTTAATGGTGGACTAGGGCGAGGCTGAAAGATTTACTTAGACAACAATAAGCTAGCCTGAATCATACATATGCAGTTATCAAGGAATGAAAATATTTCGAATTTGTAATATCTCCAAATGACGATCATGGCTTATTTATTTATTTTCAAAGAAAATAAAAAACTAACGGAAATTCGCCGATCTTAGAAATGTTTACTTGAGAAGCAAAATAGTGAAGATTTAGACTACATCTTGTGTGTTAATTACGTCTAAATCAAAAGAGAAAAAAATCCAGTAAGAAAGATAACCTTAAAGGTATATTCTCTGAGAAAAGTCTTAAACCTAGTTTCAGATTAGGTCAGGATTAGGCATGCCTTACAATAAAACATTGTGGTGTGCATCTTGAGATGACCCAGATCAGAATGACAGAAATCAATGACAGAGATATATTTTCAGATACATCAGTGCAAGCTGCTTTCAGTTAAAAACTGTTTAGTTTAGGACTAGACTTCAGAGGTTTAGTATCCTAGAATTTTGTTTCTGATGTAAATATATCTCGTTTTAAGAATGTTTAATAACAAATAAAAATACTAATTAAAATGAACCTAATAAAGTTTCTAAAACGTAATAAAGCACAAAAGATGGTGTTTATAAATGGTGATATAGGAAACCTCATAACAAGATTTTCCAGAAGTTCCCAGATTTTCCCGAACACACGCTTAATCAGTGAAAATAAATAACTCTCCTTCTAAACTAGGATCAGACGAAGTTACCAAAGGGTGTACTAAGGGAAATCGCCTCTAACATTTACAGACAATTAATGAGTCATTAATAAAGTTGGGAAGCTTCGGCTCCCTCTGACCACATCCTTCACTGCACTTCTCCATGTCTGTGTTCTCCATTAAAGGCGCGGTTGGCAGACCTCAGCTGCTACAGCGTCAATGTGACCTGTCACAAGAGAATTCCCTTCATCTTCTCCATCTAAAGCGCTCACCACACACGCTGCTACCTGGTAGAGCGCTCTGTTTGAGTGGTCAAAACAACAAAAGCTGCTCTATGCCTTATATATACGGTAATGTATCAGTTCGGCTCAACAGAGTGTGATAGCCAAGGGCAACAGTTATTTTTGAACTTCAGTCAGTAGAACTTTCTGCACTCAAAATCAACTCAGCGGCACCTCTGAAATGAACCACACAATGACATTTAAATTTCCAAGCATCTTCTGCCAGAGTGATGAGCCAGCAAACGATACGAAGGGACTACTTCCTGTCTCCACTAGTTTCTTCCAAATACTCACTCATATTGTGATTGCTGTGTGGTTTAATGCCCAGAGAGGCAATTATGGAGAGAATGTCCCACTTGTCCAGGTTACCCCAAGTTCTCAGTGGCTCTGGGAGGGGAGAAGAACAGAGATGATTTACACAGCTCATCCCTCAGACACCGCCAACAGTGAGTCACAAAATCTTTGCTCGTATGAGTCAGTGGAACAAGGTCGCGGCTCATCCAGACAAGCGAATGTGGAAAGCGAACGGCAAGAGAAACAAACTGACTGATTTAAAGAAACATTGTTCCAGCTGATTGAGCAAGTTGTCCTCTGATGACTATCCATAAAACATTTTCCATCTGAACTGGGCGTGTTTATGTTTATCCGAGATAAAATGGGGGAAGTTTTAAAATGTTATTGAGATGTAGGGAACACAAAGACCAATAGTCGGAAAATCCCATTCATTTTCTCTATAGAGAAATTGCTTTTTAATGATACTGCGCAAACCTTTCATACCACGAAAGACGGCATAAAAGAAAAGATATATAGTAGAAGCCAAGAGTCAGTGGGATTGCATTTGATTGCTGATGATGTCCTTAATAAAAACACTAGAGATGGGAATGCTTTGCAACATGCCACAATTTGCAACTTTTTTTCCATCATTTAGCAGACGCTTTTTTCCAAAGCGACTTACAAGGGGAGCAATCAGGGGTTAGGTGTCTTGCTCAAGGGCACTTTAGTCATGGTATTGAAGGAGGAGAGAGTGCTGTTTATTCACAATCCCCACTTTCAATTCCTGCTTGCGTGGGAATCGAACCAACAACCTTCAGATTACAAGCCCGACTCCCTCACCGCTAGGCCACGACTACCCCCAACTACAAGCAAAAGTTTGCAGCGGCACCCGCATATGTCAGAGTGCGGCCCACAAGGCTATTGCTCCTTCATAACAGATGATTTTTATCAGTTAATTTGTCTATGGGACATTATATTTCTGTCGTGACAACTCTTAGAGTGTTTGGCATGGTAATGGATATGACAATGTCGATATGTTTGGTCTTGGCGTATAGATCTGCTACGCTGCTGCTGCAGAGCAATGGGACTTTCTCCTGCCAATTCATATACAACAGGCTGCTGTGAGCATTCTGCTGCTGCACAATATAGCATGCATGAATAGCAGATCTATACAGGTGGAGCTGGGGATAGTGGAGGGCTTCTGAAAGTGCGCTGGAGCCCAGGCCCATTAGAAAAACGTACCTGTGTCAACATTTTTGCGAAACGCAAAATACATTCTGTTGCGCATGTTTCGCGACAGTTTCAAAGGGAAATGTGCAGTGAGTGGCGCTATAACAGATGAACGTGAATATGGCAACGATTTATTACATTGGAGTTTGTGCGCATCACTGCAGTTCTGAATTGAAAGGTCCGGTGAGTGGCGTTAAAGCTATGCTATCATGTTTAATAACGTACACCAACACTAAACCCTAAATCAAATGGGACATAAACACACCATGGCATTTTAGCTTGTTTTTGAACTCATCTTTGACCTCACTTTCACGGGATTCGTACTCAAGCTCTTCATTGTTACTTACAGCCTGTTGCTAGTTGTCTCCCTTTGTTACTTAGTTTGGATCAACAAACTAAACTCTTGATGTCAAAATAAGCTTTAAAAAACAAAAAATATAATGCAGACATTTTATGGATGTGCTTATGGGTGGGGATTGTCTAGGTCAAGGAAAAGGCAAGCTTTGCATTTGTTTTCTTATCTGTAATTATTATACTTTCTTCCTTATTCACATCATCAGTCACAAAATTATTAGAGGGTATTCAGAGAGTAACGAGGGAAGTGGACAGAGACCACATTTCTTTTACATGGGTTATAAATCAGGAAGTTAATAAATTGTGTGTTAAACGACTTCTTGCCCTCAGCATATATCATGGGAATGAACCAAATGAAGCCCTATATACCCAGAGGACAAAGGAATGCTTCTGTTCATAACCATGATTTGTGAATGGTTCACGAGCTGTGGAAGAAAGGGGGCAGCAGGGGTTGAGTTAAATTGGCTACTGGCTAGGGAACAGCGCCCTCTATGAATCATCACAGAGAGAGCATTCAGATATTTCACTTGTCAAATATAAGGCCCATTTTTGAAAGGAGAAAGGATTCTTCGTTGATATGTGCAGTAGTATATTGCTGTTATGTTATGTCTATGATGTGGTTCTTTTCATAAATTATATCAGTAAGTTCATCGCCTTTAGGCCATTGCTAAACCCCCTTTAATTGTCTGTTCTAGTATTAACGGTCTCATGTGCAGAAAAACAACACGTTTTGTTTAAAAATATTTATTTGCACGTAGCTATTTAGCATATGATTTATGCTTGGATTCAATAAGGCCTAATTACTTCGAGTCTATAAACTCAAGCTATAACAGAAACACATAGCCAATTATGAAGGTCCATCCCTTACAAAAAAGAACTGCAGTATATTGAAGTAAAACTGCAGTACCAAGTAGTTTAACTGCAGTTTAATGAAGCACAACCATAGATTTGCAGTATAATGAAGTATAGTCACAGTACAACTGCAGTAAAACTGTAGTATAAGTACAGCTGCAGTAAAATGAAGTACAACTGAAAGTTGCATGAAGTATAAAAACAGTATAACTGCAGTTTTATTTTACTAGTACTTTAGATGTATTGCAGTATAGTTGTACTCCAGTAAAACTACACACATTTTAGGTTATACTGCAATAATGCAGTTTTTTTGTGTCCAAAAAACTGTATTTTTCTATATGTAACAAAAACTGTAGTATTACTTCTAAAAAACTGCAGTAATCTTTTGTAAGGGATTTCTTGATGTGGGTGGCGGGAGGGAAAGGGGTCAAAACAAAGGGTAAAAGCACTTATTCCTTTGTTTTTATACAATAGGATTCAACAGGGTTTTCATACGTGTCAGTAATGATAAAAGTTCGATAAGTCGAAAAAGCCAGAAACAGTAGCCAACGCTCGAACGCTTCCCATTGCGATTAGTAGGGTAATTCAGCAGTTCCTTTAAATCATTATGTATTTTGAACACTGCCAGTAAATACCCGTAGATTTACATCTTCTGTCATCCCTGATTGCTTTCTTCTGCTGTTAGGCAATTCGTGCTCCACTCGGATGCTGACACTTTTCACCAGCAGATGTCGCTGTTGTATTATAAATTCCGAATGTCAGCAGCCTCTCACAGGGTCATTGTGCTTGTCCTCAGTTATTAATTAACAGCATTGGCTTTTCCTTCTGTGACTGCAATATTTTTTGCTTTTTGGCATTCAGTAGTCAGAGCACTAAATCCTTGATTAGTGATTTTGCAAGGTAACTGGAACAGGGTTTAAAATGAGTCTTTCGAAAACCTGGATGCAGATCCGAAGGCTGCCTGGAAGCTTTATGGTAGTGAGGTGCTCCTGTTGTGCTTAACATGCTTCACTGGAACTTCCTGACAGGCCAGAGAAAACAGTCAGTGTGATCATTTCCTCTCTCCTGCTCTAAATATCAGCAGCTTCACTAAACTGCATTTTTTTTTGCTCAATTTGGGCAAAAGATTTTTCTGACTACTATTTCATATGTCATGCTTTACACCAGGGGTGGCCAACGTCGGTCCTGGAGAGCCACAATCCTGCAAATTTTTTCTCAAACCCTAATCAAACACACCTGAACAAGCTAATCAAGGTCTTAAGTGTTACTAGAAAGCTACAGGAAGGTGAGTTTTTATCAGGGTTGGAGCTAAACTCTGCAGGATTGTGGCTCTCCAGGACCGACGTTGGCCACCCCTGCTTTACACAGTTCACATTAAAATACAGAATACCTGAACTTTCAACGTTTTGAGGGTTTGACATATATTGAATTCTTCAGTATTGCAAACTGACACCATCACACCTGAGTCTTCATCCAGTGACAGTTAAAACATGTCTGGAATGTAATTTATCGTATGATTGAGTCCCTGACCAGCAAGCCAGGAATAAAGAAGACTCGTTTACTAAAGATGCCACTGAACATTATATTAACGTTATATAGGTATGCCACAAAAACAAATCCTTTAGAATGGTCATATTCCAGGATTTATTTTTATAGCTTTAACCGAAACATAACAGCTTCCATCTCATGAAAGACCAATCATGACTCAATTTAAAATAAGTAATTCTACCAAAGACTAAAGAAAGTGCGACGTGCGATATGGCGGAATATGCCCCGCCAATTGACCCTTTGCAAACAGATTGATTGACAGGCGATCTGACCGATCATAACCCCGAATAATAATCCCGCCATTTTGGGAGTTAGTAGATTAACGTTGGTGAACTTGAACTTCAAAAATTGTGTGTCCTCACGTCTTTCCACGCTTGAAACAACATTCCTTCTGATGTCCATTCATGTTTATTTGATGCTATAAATGAACTAGTTTGAAGAGATGGTCGGTTCACGAGGAGCTACAGTGATCTGTCACGACACGTTAAAGAGACACTACACGGTATTTATTGTTTAAACTTCTTTTTTTTAAAAAAAAAAAACAATATGATATATTAAATTGTCAGTGTCCTCTTGGCCCCAGGATGTATTTTTCGTGAGAACATGTTGTGGCGTGAGCAACAGAAACTAAAGGGGGCTGATCTTTGCGAAGGGTCAATTGCATCACTGCAGCTGCCTTTAGAAGCTCTGGTTGCTGTTTTTTTTTTTTTTTAGCGTTTCAAAGATGGCCACCGAGCGAAACGACTTGTCTTAATGGGATTCTACAAACCAAATCTACACTTTTACATTTTCAGTAAAAGCAAAATAGATCCCTATAGTTCACCCACTCACCTTGTCGCCTATCTCCACAGAATGATGCAGGGACAGATCCCTTTCCAGAAAGAGTCTTTTCTGTTCACTGCTGGCGAGTCTGCAGGTGAGCCAGGTGGAGAGGGTGCAGCCCAAGATGCCCAGGCTGGCCAGGCAGAGGAAGGCCAGGTGCATATAGTACAGGCTATTCGCCCGTTTCACCATCGTACGCACAAACTGGACGTTGAGAATTCCCCAATAAATCCACAGATACAACAGGCTGAAAACAGGATCATCTGCGATGTGAGGCGGAACAAAACAAGCATGCTGATTACACAACATTATTAACTATATAAAAGTTTCTACTATATTACACGATAATATCATAAGAGTGATAAAGCAGGGATTACGGACAATGTTTACAAGCTGATGGCAGTGGCTTACAATGGTTGTTATCTCTGTGAATGTGTGCATAGATTAGATAGGAAGGATATTATATTGTTGCGCATTGTGTCACTATCCTCTTACAGTTGGTCCAGTTCTCTTCTTCGCACACAGGATCCCACACAGTCCACAGACGAGAAACTGAAAAAAAAAAAAGCAGATTGTTTAAATGAATCTAAATCAAATTCTTGTACATACTGGATATCATATCGCAGTTGCACATTGGATATTGTAAAGGTAAAAATCATTCCAATAACTTCATGCATAAAAATAAGAATAATTACAGTACTTAAAGTGTGAATAAAAAAGAGAAAAGTGTTTAAATATAATATAATATAATAAAAGTCCCTCTGTAGTTGATAATTTTATCCCTTAAAACTTTTTTTCCCCCGTGAAAATAATTTCTTCATGCCTTCAGTTTACTTTGTTAACAAAACGTCAAAGTATTGACAAACTATGTTCACCACAGGCTTTATTTTACTCATAAATTGAAAATCTCGAGAGAACCAGCGGAAAATTGGTCTTCTGGGTTTTGACGTCATCCCTGCACGACTCTAATGTAATTGATTATATTTGAATAAATGATAAAAAACAAGCAAACAAATAATAATAATAAATATAAGTATTTGACAGAAATATATACAAAATTTATTATATCAATTCATTAATATAATTCATATAATCACAGTTAAAATTAAGACAGAGTTCATATGAATGATAATAATTGTAAAACAATTAACAATATTTGAAGAAATGGTAATAAATTCAACAAAGTATTTGACAGAAAAAAAACTGCTTGTCCTATAGGGTTGCAAAGTATAATATAATATAATATAATAATCATTGTCAATAAAATAGTTGACATGCATTACTTCAAAACAATAATAATATGAGGTTTAAGAGAAATATGATGGTAGAAGTCACTATTTAAGATAAGAATTCACTATTTTACACACACACACACACACACACACAATTCGTTTTATTATTCTGATTCAAATATACCCATAGTATATTAATCTCATGCAGAAGAAATGAACAATCTCTAACTTACACATGCGCCGCTCCATACCGGTGTATAAAATGAGGTTTGGCTCTTCTGTAGCCACTGGGCTTGTGTGATCCCCAGCACACCCAGAGTGATGGAGGACACCCCGAGTCCCATATGAAAGACAGAGAGGACCAGCAAACTGCAAACAAGCGCTCGCTTGGTCCACATGCTCCTCCGGGCATCATTCCTCAGAATGTGAGAAAGAGTCAAAGGGAGAAAATCCCTCTCTCACCTCGCCAACCAGCGATTACAGATCTTCTACACATTCCAGCTTTAAGAAAAAACTGAACTGTTTAGTTAAAAATTTTTAACTCAGCTGTCAGTTTTTTTAAATATATATATATATATATTTATTATAAATATAATCTAAAATATGTAACTGCAAAATGAATCTGTGTGCTGCTGCTGCCTTTCATTGCATAAATGCATGTTTCTTTGATTTCAGAACACTTATAAGCAGATAGTTTGACCATGCAGGTCACATGATTAACACACAAACCATAAACACACACACAGCCTTCTAGTCCCTGCAGACTTGCTGTTAAAGCTGAGTACTTAAAGAATTAGTTCACCCAAAAATGAAAATTCTGTCATTAATTACTCACCCTCATGTCGTTTCATCTTTGGAACACAAATGAAGATCTTTTTAACAAAAACGGAGAGATTTCCGTCTGTCCATCGACAGCCTACGCAACTACCACTTTCAAGCCCCAGAAAGGTAGTCAAGACATCATTAAAGTAATCAATGTGACTCAATTTTATTGAGTGCTTTTTTGCTCCAAAAAACAACAAAAAAAAAAACATAATTAACCACTTTATTTAGTAAACATTAATCTCCAACATGCATTCTACCCTTCTGGGGCTTGAAAGTTTAGGCAGGTCAATGGAGGAACAAAATTTTTTCAGATTTTATTGAAAAGAATGACATGAGGTTGAGTAATTAATTTTTGGGCGAACTAGTTCACCCAAAGGTGAAAATTCTGTCGTCATTTACTTACACTCATGTCGTTCCAAAACCGTATTGTCATTCTGTGGAATGCGAAAGAAGGTTTTCTGAGGAATTGTTTTTGCCCATACAATGAAAGTAAATGGGGTCCAAAACATCATTTTTTTGGTTAACTTTTAAGGCAAAGTTTTTGAATAATTCCGTAACTGCCAAACTTTACCTTCTCAGTCCCTTAATCGCAACATAACTGCTGGAGATGACTTCCTCTATCTGACAAATTTAGTATAAATGTAGTTTAACAAATGTATTATGATGGCCATGACTCTGAAATAGCTCTGTGAGGGGTGAAAGGGATCTATTTTTATCTTTCATCATTACATAAACTCCAGATACATGGCCCACTATCTACGCTGATGTGCTCAGATGCCCCTCAGTGAGCGTAACACTGCTCTGCCACCCTCTGCATGTGATCCGGTGAAAGGGTCTTGCGATAAAGGCAGTCACATCCCATTAATCTCAGTTTGATGTGCCTCAGTGCTCATGAAAAAAGGGGCTCTGACACTGCCGAGTACGGCCGCTCTGTGCTGATCTACCTCCAGGCACTTCTCACTCACTCTCTGAGATCTGCAGCGCAGGATGAGATCTCTCCGCCTGAAAACCTTCATTAAAAAGGTGTTAAATTGTAATTTTAAGGCTAATGCAAGCTTAAAAGGTAGCTAGCTAAATTATACACTCTCATTCAGTATTATTAATATAATTCTTTAGATAACCGCTTTATAAAAACATTTTAATTTTGCTTTATGCCGACCTGCCAGCCACATTTGAGAAAAGAAACACCAACTGCACTATAGTGACTAGAGTGGAGGTCACTGTGTTGAAGCGGTGCATTGTGAAGCCCGCTGTTTTCCCTGTTTGTGCCTCTGAAGTGTGAAGCCAGTATGTTTTCCGGTCATTACCTTTGTTTTTCCTCATTAACATGTGATGTCACATGCACCATGGTGTCCTAGCAAGTTCTAAACTGGGAGGACATACAGCATGTCTCACATGCAACGCAATACTCTCACCTTAACCAATTCAGGAAGGTTTTAACGTTTGGTTCACTGTTCTATTGCTCTGATATTAGTTTGATTAAGGATAAGGATTCATTAAATGTGTGTATATTTATTATTGGCAAGAAACACTGAAACGACATTTGGAAGTAGAAAAATTGATATAATATTTTCTTGTAAAGTGTTTGTTTTATTTACAACTTTACAGTGGCATAACTTGAAAAATATATTCATTTTTAAAAAATCTTCTTGGAGTTCCATTTTACACGGCTAGAAATCACTCTTTCAATATAGACATCCCCATATATCCAAATTTTTCTCTTTTTGAGGGGATGAATTAAAATAAGAAACATTTAGATTTTTAGTAGTTTTGGGCAGGGGCGTTTCTAGCCTTTCATCCAGCCAATCCTGCAAACGATTCAGTCTGTGAATG
The DNA here is from genome assembly GCA_037194245.1 of Opsariichthys bidens. Lineage (NCBI taxonomy): Eukaryota > Metazoa > Chordata > Actinopteri > Cypriniformes > Xenocyprididae > Opsariichthys > Opsariichthys bidens. The sequence continues at coordinate 7,415,364 of CM074304.1, read as the reverse complement.
AACTGCACAAATGAATCAAACTGAATAGCAAAGAAATTTGGCCCTTTTTGCAAAACTGTTAAAACTGAACAATTACATCAAAAGAATATTTTTTTTTTCACTACAGTAGTTCTAAATTCTAAACAGTTGATATAAAATAGATGACTGACAAAATATTATCACGTTATTATGTATCGGAATGTACAGGAGCAAAAGCCCCACTGAAATACTCTTTTGCCCCAGTAAAATATTACTGAGGGGATAAAGTTAAAAAGTGTCACCCTTGGTTTTGAATTATTTTAATGGTTTTTTCATCTTATTTTAAATAATTTAAAGTCACCTTGAGGCCCCCCCTTTTGAGAACCACTAATTTTGACTTTTTCTCTGATCAAAACCCCCTACAGAATGATACAGATGAATATGGACGTGTCTGTTTTTGACAGAAAAGCTTAAAGTCCTCCCGTAGTCAATACTTTTATCACTTATTTTATCACCAAAATGACATTTAAATATTTAAAAAAAAAAATTTCCTCTGAAAAAAATTCGTCTTGCGTTAAAATAGCTTGAATATCTCTTACACCCTTGCCTCATTTAATATACGCGGATCAATGAATATGCAAATTAGCCCCGCCTCCACTTGCTCACGCAGCTCAGAGATCCACTTGGTCAACTTACTGAGGTAAACGCTGCACATTGGAATCTCTCTTTACAACATCAGTAATTAATCTGTTAAGCCTTTTGCTTGACTATGTTATCAAACAGCAAATAATGTGTTGCTAATGTTACACAAACCATGTTCCCGTTTGCCAACAGAGAAAGGCATAACATCATAACATCGTAATATCATACAGCCGCCATATTGTTCAATCTATATAACGGGATAACCTGGCTTCTCTCGAGACTCCCCTGCCAGTTCATCATTAATGATATGCAAAAGCCCACCGGCATGGTAACGTGATTGGTTACAAGGTAGTTTGCGACATCACAGACACCAGCGATTTCAAACCGCATTTTTGAAACCGTCTTTAGATCACTGTAGTTTTAAAGAGAAAATACAGCAATGGTGTTGATTTAGGAATTTGCAGATGGTTTGTCTTAAAGCATATTAAAAACACCACATAGACATATAAACAACATTAAAAACTTGATTTTAACCACAGGAGTTTTTTAAAGGTTAGGTTGACTTTTCTATCATGTAATGTCAGAGTATCAATTATGAATTGGAACATAAATTAGTCTAAAAACTCTAAAGATTAAGGACAACCAAGAAGACCCTGCAGTTGTGGTTATGAATACACTGGATAATAGGGTTGTTTATGATGGTCTTTTAATTTTAATTCTCAGGGAGAACTGTAAATTCTTAAGAAAGTTTATTGAATCACATGTGCTTACAAACTAATATTCATCTTAGCATTTAGGTCTAAATAATGCCAACCAGCCAAAACTACATAAAAGACTTTTATTGCACCCCATTTCATTGTAGGTAATGACCTTAATTCTTAAAGCTGAATTGGCTTTACTCTATTGCTCAATGGATGCCAAATAGTGAGCTGCTTGCGGAATGGAACAAACCTGTCCTTGCATTTCTTAGCTGCTTTGTGAGGTAAAACGTACCATTCCCTCACATACCAGACAATATGATGTAACTCCATACAGTATGAAAACAACAGCTAAGGCTTCTCACCAAAAACTGAAAGAGCAGTTAATGATGTTTTGGCAAGGCACAGTTTCAAGTACATTACTGGCTGTTTTTCATTGCTCTCGCTCTGAAAAACACTATTATCCCCAGCTTTATCAAGCCTTAACTGGGCCTCCCACTCATTTCATAGACCTGCTGAAGTAAGATTGCATAAAACCAAATGATTAAGGAAGAAAAATGTTTTTTTTTTAAATTCAGATCACTGAGGTTTTTGACAATATTGGTGTTCTAATATATTATTAACTATCAGTTTTGGGGGAAATGCATTACATGTAATGCAAGTTCAGATGACATTTTGAAGTAAATAATTAAGTAACGCTTTACTTTTAAGTTGCCAACAAAATATTTGAGTTACTTTTTAAATACTTTGTTTCCCATTTATTGACTGACACCTCTCCTGTCTCCATGTTGAGAGAGATCAGAAGTGCAGAGGCGTTATGTGTGTTGTTTAAACATGATGGTTATTGTAGTTCTAGACTAAAGGTCAGCATGCATTTACTCATCTCACTTGCACAAAACCAGATTCAGTATTCGTCAAAATGAATAAAAACTGTCCAATGCAAACTCATATTATTACACAAATCTGCAATAATTAAATGCTAAACAACACAAACTCAAACACAACACTTTTGGTGTGAAAGGGCACTTTTAAAAGTAACTTTCCCCAACACTGTTCACAAAGAGGTGCAGCACATGAGAAAAGGCAATACCCAACGATTGTCTCGAGTCCAGGCAAGTTTACTGCATTAAAAGAAACTTTCTATCATATATATATATATATATATATATATATATATATATATATATATATATATGTAGCTGGGTGGGATCCCTACAGAGATCATAATGAACCAGGGAAGTCATCTCTAATGTCATCCCTAAGTTCCTGGCCTCCTGGCAAGGCCTCTATAGTAATGGAGCATGAGGGATGTGTGTACTACTGGCTGAGCCAATCCGGGGAATGAAAAGCCGAACAAATCTACCATGTCAACCTCCTGATGTGCTGGGTCCCAGAGCACCGCTCTGCCATCCTGATGGCAGAAAAAGAAGAACCTGTGGTGGAACTTGAATAAACTGATCTAACAACTTGGGATGGCCTAATATATATCTACATTAGACTTCACAAATGGGTACTGGAAGGTCCACTTTTCCCCTCGACAAAATGGCCTTCAACGCTGCGAACGGACACTGGCAGTTGGGGCAGTCTCTCTGAGACACAGTACCTGGGTTATTGCATTGGCCGGGAGCTTATTAGACCCAAGAAAGAAAAAAAGCCATTTGAGACAGTCCTCAGCCCACCACCAAAAACATGTATGTGCCTTTCTGGGATTGGCAGGGTATTAAAAAGCTCTGGCTTGCCCGTACAAACTTGACCATGAAGGGCCAACCAGATAAGGTGCAGTGGAGCCCAGTGGCAGGAAGAGCCTTGTGACGGCTATAGACAGAACTCATGTCTTCCCCCATACTCCACACCACACACATACTTCTTGCTGCCCTTCAACCAGCAGATGGATGCTTTTGATATAGAGTTGGGAGCAGTCCTGTCTTAAATCATCAAGTGGGAAAAACATCCAGTGACCCATGTCAGCCGAAAGCTAACATCAGCAGAGACGAGGTATGGTGAGGAGGAAAATAATGATGTGCGGATCAAAGTTAAGACACTATCTCCTCAGCCGATCCTTTACTCTGGGGAACGGACACATACCCTCTTCATTGGATGTCAAAGACAAAGGACACCAATGCTTAGCCCTTTGTGGCTCCTTCAAAGGTAATGCTGTTGGTTTGTGTTGATGTTCTCTGGCTAGTCACGTCTGGTAAGGGTCATTCCTACCTCCTAACAGTAACCCCCTCTCCTACCCGCAAGAGAACCATATTGCAAGAGATCAAAAGATGTAATAAATAAAAGTTGTGATAAGTGACATTATGTAAGAATATAATGAAGAGTATGTACATATGGAAGGAGAACTACGATATTTTATGTAATTTATGAAAAAAAAAAAAAAAATCAAGAAATTGGTGGTGAAACAATAATACACTGAACTTTCCTCAAGAAACCGCTGTCTTTTATTTGGGTCAGTGCTGCTTAAACTTTAATTTGGTCTTCAGGTTGCAAACTTCTCTCTATATAACCAATCAGAGAGCTCTAGTGCCTCCTCATCGCATGCTGGGATTTGGACTGGGTCAGTGATATCTAAAACAACACACTAACAGCCCCTGTGGGCTGTAAGACAGAAGACCATTCAATTATGTCCAGGATTTTGGACATCAATCACATTAATGTCATAAAGAAGTGACATGGTTTGTAATTGTCCATTCATAATCAAAGAGATTGTTCATCCAAAAATGAAAATTCTGTCATCATTTACTCACCCTCATGTCGATCCAAACCTGAATGAGAACACAAAAGAAGATTTTGAAGAACTGTTTTAGCCCATACAAAGATCGTCAATTGGTCCAAAACAATATTTGTCCAAACCCCATTGTATGGACAGAAACAGAAATTTTTCAAATAATGTTTTTCCCCATTACTGACTTTATGGTAGCCCATTCCTATAGCATACTCGACTTTTTTCCTGGGCTTATACAGTTATGTTCAAAAAATAATAGCAGTGTGTTAAAAAAAAAGTGATTAAAGTTCAAAACTATTATAATATTATTTTTATTTCACACACAAAACAAATTGGAACACAACACACATTCTACTTAAATAAAAAAAAAAAAAAAAAAAAAAAAAAAAATGGTTAACATACTTTGAAAAAAAAAGAAGAAAAAAAAATAAAAGGGAGGCAAAAAAAAAAAAAAAAAAAATCTTTTCTTTACTTTTTCAAAAACATTTCTTATAAAAAAAAAAAAAAATGAAAAAAGATTTTACTTTAGCTTTCTTGTGAATAACTAATATTGTTGTAGTTTGTATAAATCGAACTTGCTTCACATCTGTGTGATGTTGTCGACCAACGACCAACTTCTGAACCCTGTGTGTGGGACCAGTATTCCAGCCCAGGACGATTGCACTTTCTTCTTTTTTTCTCTTTGCACTTTGTTTTTTTTCACAAGTCCCCCTTTGATTTTGGATTGGGTTTAAGGTTGCTGGGGGGGGGCTGGGATGATTAAGTCCATTGGGGGGGGGGTGGGGCCAAGAAGATGATGTTGTGTGTTTGGGGTGTTTGTTTGTTTGATGTTCCCATTTCAAGGCATTTTTGGGCATTTGCTATTCGGCATGACCTCTGCATGTATTTTGATATACTCATTTTGATTAAACTGATCCTGGATCCCTGATATGCGATAAATAGGCCCAACACCATAGTTCACCATAACATACCATATCATAATGCTTTTGCTGCTTCATCCCACATGCATAACGTGTCTTGTGGAGAAAATTCAATGTTTTCACGTCGTTGGGGGGTTTAAATGTCTGACAAACCTAAAAAGAAAAAAGAAAATCTTGCTTTCTCCAAAAAATACTTGTTTTACGCCAAATTTTTACGCCATTCTCTTTCTTTTTTCATTTTCCATTCTTTATTTCTTGTTTGCTGTTCAGCAACGTGTTTTTTTTCTCTTCTTTTTGTCACTGCGGGGGCTTTTTGGGCTTGCTTGGGCTTGGGTAGCTTCACGATAGCGTGGTTCTTTTCTAATTAGTACCTTTCTTCTAATTTTACTTTAAGATTTATTTTTAGACTTTTGATCTTTTTGTTTTTTTTTTACTTTTTTTATTTTTCTTTTTTTTTTTTCTTTCTTCGATCTTCTTTTTTGGTTTTTTTTTGTTTTTTTTTTTGCCATTTTTTTGGTTTTTTTTTTTTTTTTTTTTTTTTTTTTATTTTCATTTTTCTTTTTTTTCTTTTACTCTTTTTTTCTTTTTTTTTTACCTTTTTTTTCCTCTTTTTATTACCTTTTCTATCAACTTTTTGTTCATTTTGTTTGATCATGACATCTCCAATTTTTTAGTCTTCGTTCAACTGCCTATGCCTTCTACTTGATCTTTTTGTTTTTAATTGTTTTGTTTTTCTTTTTTTTTCAGGAAGTTCACTTTTTTTTCACAAAACTTTCCACTTAATTTTATTATTTTTATTTGATCCTTTATTTTTAATTTTTAAATTTTTCCTAATATTGATTTGAATTAGACCATGGACTCTTTGGTTTTGTTGGTGTTTCTGCTGGTTCGTTGGTTTTCTGTTTTAAAACACAAACTTCTAAATAATATTTTTGTGAAAGAAATGATTCTGACCAAAACTGGTCTTTTGAACATTTTGAATTTGTTGTATGCTTATTTTTTTAGTACATAATCATGACTTGGTAAAAGGCCAATATCGCTTAGCTGAACAATGAATCTCTTAGAAGGAAAAGGGCTAGGCAAAAATTTAAGCAACAGAAAAGGGTGAAATACATTGCAGTGAGGGGTTTTTCTTTCCCATTTTAGGGAAGGTTGGGAATTTTAAGAGATGTGCTGATGTGTGACTGAGAACGCCTGAGATCTCTACGCAACGGACCATACTTCCTCTTGAAATTGTTCAGAGTCTAGCATGACTAAAGGCTAATGAGCTTTATAAGTATCCTGTAAATGAGGCCGTGACATTGAGGTCACTGGAGAACTCACTGGTGTCAAAATAATGGCATCATTTTTAAATCAGTGAAAGGAAGTGAGGCTGAGCTGCACAGCGCTACACTAGCCAGAATGCAATGCATATATAGTGTTGTGTGTGGTTATGATATGCTGCCCATTGTGCATTTCCCATTAAATAAAATGAGATATTTTAAACAACTGAATGAAGTAACTTTGAGATTAAAATACTTTAAAAACATATTTTTATTATTATTTTTGCCCCGTTACTGTAGAGCTCCTTCATGACATAAGTGGTTATATTTTACAGTATTATAAGAAATTTCAAAGTGTATTAGCATTAAAAAATACAACAATACAAAGACTGTTCTAACACAGGAAAAGTTTGCAATTATACAAGGACCCTCACTCTTAAACACTGAAGTTAGTACACTTAAAATGACAACTAGAAAAACACAAAATACAAAAATAGATAAACACAATGTCAGTATCATGCAATATACTTAAGTGTAACAAATATATGACGTTAGATCTTATGCCTAGTACAACGGTGCATCCTGGGATAGTGAAATTATTGATATACTGATACACTGAGTCACATTCCGAGAGGGCCTAAATGCATGTAACACTTAGCAGAAATTCCACATACAGCTTCAAATATTAAAACACACTCATATTGACACTTGCAATTCAATCAAAATTGTTTAAGTAAAACAAAGAAAACTGGTGGTCTTGGACAATATACGTCTGATTTCCTCTCTATCACAATTAACAAACAAATTTCCTATTTCTTTTTCCACCTACAACACTTAAAAACATTAATATTGCATAAGGGACTTAGTAACAACTTTTAAGAATCAGGTTTTCACAAGTTTGCCAGTGAATTCAACATGAAACAGCAGTATCTGCAAAAGCGTCTAAAAAATAAAACATAATATACAGACGCGTATACAGTAACAAATATTCAGTACTTTTCAAAGAATGAATTTAATCAAAAAAGCCACCGAAAATAGATATTTATAACGTCTAAAAATATGGCACAGCTATCAGCATGAACTCAACATGATCACCTCAATATGAAGTGCAGGTGCTCCAAGAGTTGTTCCCTATCCTCTGAGGAAGGCAGATGCCCTTAGGACCTCCATGCAGTTGACAGTGATCAGAGCTCCAGTAATCTGTCTCCACTGCTTGGTCACTGGGCTCTTCATCTTATCCAGGGCCAGGTGAAGGTCTTGAATCATATCCCTGTAGCCATCTCCGTACCGCTGACTCCAGACATACAGGAAGTCGTAAGCAGGCTTCCACATTGACTATTGAATAAAAAACAAAAATCAATAATAAAAAAAATCAAATATATGTACAGTGGTGTGAAAAAGTGTTTGCCCCCCTTCCTGATCTCTTAATTTTTTGCATGTTTATCACACTTAAATGTTTCAGATCAAACAAATTTACATATTAGTCAAAGAAAACACAAGTAAACACAAAATGCAGTTTTTAAATGAAGGTTGTTATTAAGGGAAAACAAAATCCAAACCTACATGGCCCTGTGTGAAAGTGTTTGCCCCACCTGTTAAAACATAACTTAACTGTGGTTTGTCACACCTGAGTTCAATTTCTCTAGCCACACCCAGGCCTGATTACTGCCACACCTGTTCTCTATCAAGAAATCACTTTAAATAAGACCTGCCCGACAAAGTGAAGTAGACCAAAAGATCTTCAAAAGCTAGACAGCATGCCGAGATCCAAAGAAAGTAATTGAGATCTATCTGTCTGGAAAAGGTTATAAACCCATTTCTAAAGCTTTGGGTCTCCAACGAACCACAGTGAGAACCATTATCCACAAATGTCCAAAACATGGAACGGTGGTGAACCTTCCCAGGAGTTGCCAGCCGACCAAAATTACCACAAGAGCGCAGCGACGACTCACCCAAGAGGTCACAAAAGACCCCACAACAACATCTGAAGAACTGCAGGCCTCACTTGCCTCAGTAAAGATCAGTGTTCATGACTCCATCATAAGAAAGAGACTGGGCAAAAATGGCCTGCATGGCAGAGTTCCAAAACGAAAACCAGTGCTGAGCCAATAGAACATTAAGGCTAGTCTAATTTTTGCCAGAAAACATCTTGATGATCCCAAAGACTTTTGGGAAAATACTCTGCGGACTGACGAGACAAAAGTTGAACTTTTTGGAAGGTGTGTGTCCCATTACATCTGGCGTAAAAGTAACACCACATTTCAGAACAAGAACATCATGTCAACAGTAAAATATTGTGCTGGTAGTGTTATGGTCTGGGGCCGTTTTTCTACTTCAGGGCCTGGAAGTCTTGCTGTGATAAATGGAACCATGAATTCTGCTGTCTACCAAAAAATCCTGATAAATGCTTGACTATTGAATATAAATGATATAATATTATAATTAAACATTGATATGGCATGACTAGGATCAGGTTAGAGCTTATTCTGAAGATCATGTCAATGATAATTTAATAATACATAATAAATTGAGCAAGGTATTTTATGAATTTTATATACATGTACACACACAATGATATGGTTTTGATTTTAACTCACCTGGGAACTAACTTCTCCATTTTTCCCTTTGTGTGGTGCCTCATAAGCAGCAATTTGGGCACTGGAGAGCTTCCCTAGTCGCTCGGCAAGTTCCCGCCATCGCACTCCAAGCTCTACTGCTGTGGACAGAATCACTATATCCTGGATGAGATGGGCTACTAGACCTTGAACATCCATCTTTAACAACCCCTGTGGGGAATATAAATAATTAAAACCCTGGTTTTACTCAATTTTGTTGTTCACAAATGCATGCAAGAATAAAATATACCTACAATGATAAGCTCATGCTGAAACTTTTTCTTGATCTTCTCTGCATGACAGTCTTCCTTAAGCTTTTCTAGAACACAGGCCACCTTCTCTGCCTCAGTTTCAGCATGTCTCCTGGAGATGGTCTCAACTGAGGCCTCCGAGTAACCGAGAGCCTCGGCAAAGGCTCTCCAGCATTTGACATGCTCTGTGACTAGGGTCTGAATCGCAGAGTACATGTAGGTGAGTTTTTTAAAAGGAATTGTCATATTATCCAAGAGGACAGGTGTGGTGAGCTTAATTCCAGTGAAGTCGATGACTTGATCCTTGGTTATGACCTTCAGGTTCTTGCAGTGCACCAAGCCGACTCTTCCTCGAAGAAAGCCAATGTACCATTCCTTAACCTTCATCTGACCTACAGATCTAACCGTTTCCTTAGAAAGCAAAGCAATTGTATCACCTTTAAAGTATTCCAGGAGATATTCCACTCTCGGCTGTCTGAGAATTGATTTTATTGCTACCCCATACCAATACAAATCTACATGTCTGTCCTGAAACTTTTGGGTGAGGATTTCTGGGATCGATTCCTCGGGAATGGGCGTGGAACGAGTCACTTCCCTCTGGCGATCTGCCCGCCTGTGGCCGTGTTTTTCCGACCTCAGAGGGGCAGCCTCAGGGGAGGTGAAATAGAAGTCTCCCAAAGTGAGACTCTTTGTATCCTTCACCTCAATGCCGAGTTTGAAGGGACTCATTTCACCTCCACCGACCTTGACCAGATCTAACGGTAGATGGAGAACTTTTCCAGCTTTAAGCTGCTCCTGCTTAACCTCTTTATTCCGATCCACCGGTTTCACTTCATAGTTTGCATCCAAAACTCTGAAAGCAATGTGAAGATCTTTAAGACCATGTGGGTTGAACTGATGCTTTCCCCAAAGCTCCAAGACAACAGGAGGCAGGTTCCTGTCACCCCTCTGGATATCAGAGAAAGGGAGCCTGGGTGGAATATTATTATGGTTCAACATGACTAGCACTACTTTGAGCGATGGGTGTATGTGCTTGGGGCCGTAGACGGCTATCGTCATATGGCGTTCCAAGTAATCCCATACTGACGTTGCAGGTTGCTCCAGAAGAGTGGCCTCAGCAGCAGTTATGACATACATGTGTGGTTTTAAATCCCAGAGCTTCATCTGTAACACATCATTGTATATGTAACAGTCTTTTATCTTCTGATACGGACCCTCTTTCCTTTGACCCACTAGACCCACGAAAGAGGTCAAGACTTGGCTTGTGGGGTCATTTTTTACTTTAGCAGCCACTCTCATTTCCAACGAAATGCCCCCTGAAACATTATGGTTACTGAGCTTGACCTCTAAAAGAGGGCTCAGAGTTGTGGTGTAGTTGTTGTTTATTCCAGTGGGAGGATCGAGGAGAACTTTGAGGCCAAATTCTTGGATCTCACCTGGGGGGACGTGTCCCTGGGGAATATGAGCAGTGATATCGGACTCTGGCAACTGCACAGAGCCTCCAGTATGGTCAATCTTGCAGAAGATTTGAATGTCTGTGGCCTGAGTCTGGGCCCATCCAGGACTTTGTTTCATTAAGCTCAGATCCAAACAAGACCTAGTTAGCTGCCTATGACTTAACCAAGCCATTTTGTAAGCTTCTCTGTCATTCTTCAACCACTCAAAATCAGGATTCAGGAATGGTTCTTGAGAGCTGAGTCTCATTGAGCGCTTGTCCTCCTTCTCAAGGCTGTCAAGTATATCTGAGGCACTTCTCCACCTCCCAGATCGGTTTAAATTGTTTTGTCTAGGTGCTAAAAGATGGGCAAAGTTTGTTTCATCTGATGATGTGCTGAGAGAGTCCTCGTTAATACTATCAAACAGAGATAAGGGATCCTCTTTCAGCATGGACACTCCAGAATCATAGGTGCTGGTGTGGACAATCTCATTTAAGAATGGATTTGACCTTCCCATCTGACTCCAGAAAGGGTTGGTAGTTTGTTTCGGATTTTCCATTTCATTTGATACGACAGGCCACTCAGAAGTTTTTCCAATCTCATAACCATAACCCCCTAAGAGAAGAGATTTCAATCGTCACAGGAGAGCTAAGAAACCCAAGACATCCTAATACATGTAATTGTTAAGACACTGAAATCAGAAATTACCATGAAGGTTGTTGTTGTTGATGGTCACATTCTCATCTATGTCTATCAGCGTCCCCTCCGATCTACTACGAAGAAGATTTCCTGTACGACTGTTTGAATTTACCTTTGCGGCTGCCATTTTGAATATCCAAGATCAAATGTCTTTGTCTCTAATGTCAAAGCTATTGAAAAATAATGAACAAATTAACAAAATAGATGATGTTACATTCTTAAAAATGAACGTTTTTCAATTGCAGTAAGGACCGGAACCCAAGCTGCAGCAAAATAGTGTTCTTGAATGGAATATATGGTTATTGAAAATGAATGAGTTGCATGAATTGCAAAGTGTTGATCTAAACCAGTAAGGTTATAAAACCCTTGCTTTTATACTGTTCTTCTAACTGAAACCTATTTCATTCTACACCAGTTTTATAAATCAATTGACACTAACCTTACTGAACATAACATACAATTTAAGTTTTTCCCAAAAAAATGTTTTTGGAATTTACATAATTTGAATCATTCATCTAATAAAACAGTACAAGTAAACAATAGACGTTCACAAATAAATAAATGACTCAATCTTTATGCATAAAGAGTCTCATTGAGTCAGCGAAACTTCTCTTGTTGTTTTGAATCATTTCTTCTGTCATGAGTCTCTGAATCCTTGTCCAGTATCCTCTCTGTCCCGTCTCCGAGAATGACTCATTAAATGCGTATTATGCAGTGTCAATGCATGGAAACAGGTCTGTCTTGTCTAAATATTAGTGTCTCTCATTCAAAGCATTGTCTCAGTGGTAAAGGGCTGAGTACTCTTTTCAAACCAACACGCGCTAGCACGCCCTACATCAGCCACGTCACAATACACCTGTTTGTCCTGTAGCGCATGCAAATGTCACCCCGCGTTAAAAACAGAATCGTTCTATTCTACTGAGAGTTCCACACTATTAAATACATAACTGACATGTAATCATTTAAGGTATAATAAAACGCCAGGACGACACACAAGTCAAGCCGACATGCATGCACGTCTATTTCAATCAAAACACGTGAGAGACTTGATGTAATAAAATACGTCTTTTTTTTCTTTTTTTTTTACTTATTCTTGCTTTGGTTGGTCAAGTATAGCTTATATACTAAAAAGACATTCTAAACCTGCTTAAACGTAAAACACTTACCTGAAACATGGTAGTTTTTCTACTCAGTCCTTGCGCGAACTTTTTAATCGACGGGGAGTGACTCCAACTGTACACCTTCCACTTCTGTGTGCCTCTATCTGCTTGAATAGTGAAGAGGTGCATACTGGGATACGTAGTACTAAACAGTCAAACAGTTGTATTGAACGCCATTCTCAGGTTCTCATGTAAACTCCATCACCCACAAGCCACTTGTTCTTTATGTACACAGAGCGTTGCAACACCTGAAACTTCATGGGGGAAAAAAAGTGGTTTCGGTATGCAAATTCATAAGAGGAAAACTTGTTTCTATGTTTAAAAATAAAATAAACTACAGCATTTCAAAATACAATTATGAAACAGCAGATTTTAATTTATTAATGATAATCTCAACAAAGCAAACTCAAAGAGAATTATTTTTTCCAAAACATTTAAATAGGCTATTCGAAGATCATGTGGTTTAAAATATTTGTTTATAACCTTTTATGACATTCTGATGTCAATACAATTGCCTATTTACAGGAATAACATTTAGGCTGTGTCATATAGGCCTATTTATGGACTGTTTTATTATAAATACGCATTTACATTTTCAGTTTATTTCTCGGTAACCCCCCACCCACCCCCCACCCATCCATTATTTACATAATTAATTTTAAATGTCATGTTGAAAGGGCAGTTTATAAATTTGTGTGCTCAAACATACAATTTTTAGTCAAAATAATATCTCATCAGAACACTCCACACAGGACATGCTACCATTTCAAGTTTCCATTTTTATTTTATAGAAGTTAGGTTCAAGACCTTAAGCGTTAATAATGGAGTTCTGTGATATCATATGAAATATTTCAGGTGTGCTACGGCCTCATTAACACGATTAAATGTCAGTGACCACCCTCTAGTGGTTAACTTTTGCTAGTTCAGCTATGAATTTATGGTGAGTAACACACCATTTCATTTTAGTTTATCTAACAATACTATTTAAAGTATGTATTAGTAGGTTGATGTTAACACATTGCATTGCATAATTATTGTTCAGTGTTAATTCTTGTTTGTTCATAAGGAAAAAGCATTAAAACTATTTTAGCATTCATTAACCTCTTAATAAATGATGCAAATTATAGTTCATTATTTCAAAATACTTTACTGATTTTAACAAATTTAAGCTAAAACAAACATTTGTGCTTTATTTTGACCTATCTGAAAAGAGAAAAGGGGCACTTGCATGATATTTTTAGTTATTTGTGATGTGTTCCAGATATGCTAAACAGCTTTTTTTCCATTCTTCCTGATGAAACTCATTGATGATTATTTGCATATCCTGTTGAACAGTGCCTGCATGGGGAAAAGACTGAATCCTTGCAAAGGTATCATACTAACACAACTTGGAATGAGCGCATGACACATTTATTCATGGAGAAAAAAAAAAAATCACATGCTTCCAGGCAACCAAAGATCTTTAAATTTTAAGATCTGCATTGAAATGCGTCTGTGGCCGTAGAGTTCATGCCACCATCACAAGTGATCAGATTAGCCGGAAAGTCCAAAGAATGTTTTTTTATTTCTTGAACACTGGCACCTTAATGTTGATCAAAAACAGATAGCAACATTAATACGGTCAAAGTTGCCATTGTGTTGCTTCCTTAAAGAGTATTGGAATTCAAGTTTCATATACAACAAGCTATAAATTTATTGCCACCTGAAACAAAAAATAAATCTCAGATCAAAATGTTCATAACACCCCTCAGAAAACTTTTTTTTTTCTGTGAGCAATATGAATGTAAAGTATAAAGGACAATGGTTAAACCCTTTCCCCAAATACAATTCATAGTGTTGTGTAACCCTGCATAGAAGTACGCTTTATTTTATCAAAACATAAATTTATGATTATCTCAATGTGTAAAAAAACTCTCATGTTGAATAAAAAACCTGCTTTACAGGTGTCGTGCATATTTAAAATGGAGGAATGTTCCCCGGAGCATTCTTTCTTATGCGGGTTCAGTAATAATCTTGAGAAGATCACCAAACCAGTATGCTGACCGCCATCAGAGGAGACAAAAATGCAAGAAATTTCTTAGATGTTCTAAAGTTCAATAGTGCAACCGAGTTTATTCATAAAACCACTGTTATATAAATATAGATAGACTGGTTTGCATGAGGCGCCAAAATATGGACTGAGTCATGCTAAGACTGGGTTAACCACATGTTTTTTAATGTGTTAGAGGTCGACACAGCTCTAAAAACAACTTTTGAAAGAACTTAGGTACTGTCTAAGAACAACAAGCTACTGTATGTTTGTTTGAAGAGCAAAGCTGAGCAAAAATAACAATATTATAACGGCCTATTTGTGAATTATTGCATAGCCAAAGGCTCATGTACTTAATTAAAACCTGCACATTGCCAATTTCTAATAACATTTTCTTGAAGATTGTGTTATTGTTAAAACCTTGCAATGATCTAAAGCTGCTCAATATTTAAGTGATTTGTGATTTTGGGGGGATTTAAATTATACCAATCCAGTTTCTCTGCCATTTAGTATTGATTCATATGCTTATCTCGTATTTTATTTGATTGACAACGCCATTCTGATATTTTGCAGGGTTTTATTTTATATATGACCCCGGACCACAAAACCAGTCAATACAATACATTGTAGAACTATTGATTTTTCTTTTATGCCAAAAATCATTGGTGATTTTCTCAATATTTTGATTTTTTGCACTCTCAGATTCTCAAATAGTTGTATCTCGGCCAAATATCGTCCTATCCTAACAAACATACATCAATGGAAAGCTTATTTATGATGAATATCACTTTCAAAAACGTTTTGTGGTCCAAGGTCACATTTATTTGTTATATAATATTTGATGATATAATGTTAATGACAAACATTAATTATTCTAAACTTTAAGCCAAGGCTTTAAGTTTGTGTTGACGAACTTTTCCCCAATTACAACAATGAACCGTGTCATTTCCACTGGCGTTACCAAACAGAATTACAACTATTGACAGTTTTCGAACAGGTTTAACGACCTCTCTCCTCCTCTGCCATTGGCTGATGAAATAGAAAATCCCGCCCCCAAACTCACGCCATTGGTTGTTCAGGTGGGGATGCTCAAACCAGCGGAACAATTGTTTGAAAACCCTTACATCGTAAAAGCGTTTACGTTTTCTCTGAAATTATCCAAAAAATGTCTCATTTATAGAGCCTAGTTGTTTCTACATATAAAACGTGGATAGAAAAAGAACTTTCCGTCGAAGAAACCTTTTGTGAACACTGAGGAACGCGCACCACTGCAGAAATGACAACTGACAAATAAAAAACTGCGTTCCCATCTTTAAATCTCATGAGGAACAAAGTTCGTACCTGTTTATCAGTTCATCATTTTTTCATATAACCTCATATTACCCACATCTTTCCGTTTTAAGGGCAAAAGTCTTTGCACGCCCACATTTTTTGTGCAGTATTGACTCAGGAGGAGGCGTGTCAAGGTAGTACAATGCGCTATAAAACATCACAGGTGTCTTAAGTACCTTCATATTATCTGTCGGCTTGGAGCGTTTGTGATCATCACATGGGGTAAGCCAGAAAAAAAAAATCCTTAATTTATATATTAAATGCTTGTAAGCCTATCATGTAGTCTGGGCTTTCTGGAAAATATTACAGACCATTAAAATATAGTTTTTTACATATATATATATATAGAGAGAGAGAGAGAGAGAGAGAGAGAGAGAGTGAGAAATGTGAATATGGGTGTCGGTTAACGATTTGAAATACATTTTTGGTAATGTTTTAGGCTCTTGTATGCATTTCCGATCACCCTGTCATATTTTAATTGTAGCTACACTTCCTTCTCTGTTGTCACTGGTTAGGTAACATGTAGGCGGGATGAATCAACTCAGTGATGAGCTTATGTAATAATAACACCGACTTGCTAGATAATATCAGTAAAGAAAATGTCATTTTTCTGGTCCTGTTTTTAAATATGAGTGCAGTAGTATAATTTTCCTGTTATTGCATCATTAAAAATTGTGTTCATCTTCTCTCCCCATTGACATTATTTACATTCCTGAAAATAAGTTCTTCAGTGTTTTTTTCTGTTTTGTTATATAGGCTTCTTATGTTGCCTTTAAGGTTCTTTGCACTCTTAGAAAAGAAGGTTCAATGGAGTTCTAGAACCCTCGGGCCGAAAAAGTCCTAAGGAGAAATGCCTTAAATGATTACGTAATACTTTCACGTTTAACTGGATGTTTCAATTCTTCTTGTGATGTTTACGAGCTCATAAAATGCAATTAACATTAAAAATACAAAAATAATTCATTACATGAAAGGATCCCACGATGGGAACCCACCTGACAGAACCGTTTGAGCTTCTATATAGAACCTTTTCTTCTAAGAGTGCTATGTGTACTTAAAGCACCAGTACATTATTGTTTTCTTTAAAAAAAAAATGGATATAAAGCTGTTTTGATTGCAGTTGTAAACTTTATTTTTTAAATGTGAACCTCCTTATGAAGCAGCTTTGCTTAGAGTGACTGTTCTCTCTATCTAGCAACACAAACACTGTGCTATCACAATGAAAGAAGAACCAAGCGATCAATCGAGAGACCCTCCGCCACCTTACTTGCATGGTGTGTTCTCATGTATTCTCTTAACATTTTATATTTACATTCATTCATTTGGCAAACATTTCGGCAGCTTTCAAGCATCACTTGTCATATAAAAGCCATCGATATTTGTAGTAAGTAATGGCAAGTCTAAATGATAGTACTAAATATATATATCATATAGCTTGTCTAATTTGTAAAGTGCTGGATCACTTAGAATGAATTATTTAGATTCTGCCGACACCTTAGACTTGTTCCGCCTGTTCCTTAAGTAAACATGAACCCCTTCTCTGCAGAGGTGATACCTGAGGGCTTCGTCAACATAGCTTACACCCAGGATGAGAAACCTCAGGAAGGCATGCCAGAGGAGCCACCAAATGAGGAGTCCTCTGCCAAATCAAAGGGCAAAGGCCCGTTCAGGTAGAAGCAGTTTTTTTTTTCCTGAGAAAAAATTTGTCTAAAAAGAAAATCTAGATGTATCTGATAAGTTATTTGCAAGTAGATTAATTGATAAAAAATTGTGCAACATATAAATCAGTGTCTGTAATTAACCAGAGCTTGGGGCAAAAATTCCATAGTAAGTCGCAAAAATTCCAG
Organism: Opsariichthys bidens; assembly: GCA_037194245.1. Taxonomy (NCBI): domain Eukaryota; kingdom Metazoa; phylum Chordata; class Actinopteri; order Cypriniformes; family Xenocyprididae; genus Opsariichthys; species Opsariichthys bidens. The sequence continues at coordinate 7,397,787 of CM074304.1, read as the reverse complement.
CGACATTTAAAATGTTCAAAAATAAACCTCTAGTGAATCCGCAAGGGACTGTTAGGCAATTTGTGTACAAAATAAATCAGTTTAAAACATAATTTGACAGTTGTTATTATAATTTCTTTTTTTTTTTTTTGAGAGAGAGAGAGAGAGAGCCATAGTTTTAAGTTTGTTAAATTCATTATCATATGCATGTGTTAAACCAACGAAAAGCTTACTTTCCATCAATTACGTATAAAATTACAAAATTTACAATAAAAAGTCAAATATCAATATAAATCAGAAGCAGAATGATAATGATGTTTCATTATACTGTGTATATGTTCTTGTTCAAGATTTGTACTGTATTAGTAAATGATTGTGTTTGTGTGGTACGTATAAGTCCTTTACTCTCCATAAAAACTATATTTAGGTTAAATGAGTCTCACTAAGGCAGTTTAATGCCTGTATACCTGAATATAAAAGCTGTCCCTTAGTCGGGTTGTTTTACTTTTAATACTTCAATAACGTCTACCAGACGGGATAAAGAGCAATATCGGCTTTACCAATACTTCAATAGTTGGAGGAGGAGCACCAGTGATTTTCTCTGCACTCCTTATAACTCTTTGGAATGACTTTTGGTCCTGTACAATGCTGTTTTCAAATCTCACAAGCTGCTTGTTAACTCAATTTCTGTGGCACATTACAAGTTCGTAAAGATTTTAGATGGCATGTCGAACTTCCTCAGTTTTCTATGGAAATAGAATAGCTATTGTGCCTTCTTCTTGGGTGGTATTAAATGTCCAATTGTATAAAAATACAAATAAATGTGCATGTGTTGTATCCTTTTAATTTCTCTTTGCCATTGTCGTCAGTTTAAGTTTTTTTTGTTGTCAGTATTCTTTGGAAAGGCACTTTAAACATATTTATTGTGAAATTTAAATACATTTGAATTGAATTAAATACATCTAACAGTCAGAAAATACTTTAATCATTTATTTTGGCTAGTACAATGACAAATGATAATTATTTAAATTTTAAGCATGATTTCCAGTCCATAATTTTACACAAATGGTATAAATTAAAAAAAAATCAATGGCCCTCATATTTTAGGTTGCACATCCCTGGTCTAAAATGATATTTCATATACTATGTTGAAAATATTAGTTTTTTACGGTTTAGTCACCATAGTGACTGTATCCATTAATTAATTCAGTTAAAGTATTTGACATAAATGGATAACTTTTATATGCTCTTCAATATGGCTTCAAAAAAGTAAAAAAATGCCCAAAATGAAAACAAATGCTGTAAAACTAGAGGGCCTTTTTCTCAATTGTTCTATATCTTGTTCTTTTTAAATAGCAAAAAGGAAAAAAAGCCCAAAAAGACGAAAGAGCCAGTGAAAACAGTTGGATTTTTTCAGCTGGTAAGAATGTGCATATCTTCTACATCACATATGTAACTTTTGTAAGCAGTGATGTAACATGCAATGATGCAATGAGGGTTGAAGTCATGTGTTTGACTCACATGTTTGCTTGGTTGCAGTTTCGGTATGCCACCTGTCCGGAGATGCTGCTAATGGTGATTGGCCTGCTGTGTGCCGCTGCCCATGGCGTTGCGTTGCCTCTCATGTGCGTGGTGTTCGGACAAATGACTGACAGCTTCGTAATGAGTGGGCAGACATATAATATCACAGGTATATTTGCATTGCAATATCCGTAGTTTTGAAAGATAAGGAAAATAATGACATAAGTCCTTCTCAAATATCTCTCTGTTAAAGTCTCTCAATAGAATGGGCTGATTTGAGTTGCTAATGTAAACTTTACCCTTAGTGTTACAGCTCAGCAATCATTTCATAAATATTTACTGTAATGAGGTGGTCTGGAATTACTGGTTTCAAGAAATGTTTCTGCTAAATGTTTACAGGCAACTTCACTGGAATCTTCACTTATGAAAACTTCACCTTCACCAACTCTTCAACGTGTTTGGCAGGTTCCCCTGAAATAGGCATTGAAGATAAAATGACAAGGTGAGGAGCCGGCTGGTGTCAGATTCATTGTCAATCAGTTCACTAATGAATAATTTAGTGAAGTTTCTTCATTATTTTTAACACCACTAAGTTGTGAATGTCAGAATCTTCCACCTTTGATTCACTTCTTTGTTGATCCTTATCTTAAGCCGGTGGTTTGTTTACACAGACATGCTTATTACTTTGTTGGGATCGGGGCTGGAGTTTTGGTCCTGGGAACATTCCAAGTAATGCTTTTCCTTCTAACCGCTGCGAAGCAAACAAAGCGGATCCGGGAGAAGTACTTTCATGCCATCCTCCACCAGCAGATGTCATGGTTTGACACGCATCCCATCGGAGAGTTGAACATTAGACTTACAGAGTAAGTGAAGTGCAACCATGTTTCAGACTCTGTTTCTGTCACCTGATATGTTCTTGGGTTACATTTCAGGTGTTTAATCCCAAAATCTCCCTTTTCCCCCCAACGCAGTGATATAAACACCATCAACGATGGCCTTGGGGACAAGATCTGTGTGTTTATCCAGTTCTTCTGCACATTTCTTACTGGTTTCATCATTGGTTTTATCTACGGTTGGAAGCTGACGCTGGTCATTCTTGCTGTCAGTCCCCTGCTAGCAGGATCAGCTGCTGTTTGGTCTAAAGTATGTATAAAGTTTCTCTTCCCTTTAAAAAATTGTGTGTCTCTGTTTTTAAATGCATTCAATTATAATTACATTGTTCTTGAGGATAAAAAAAATCTATCTCTGCTAATGTTGGAAACTTTATAGCGAGGCCTTTCTTGCACATTAAAGGTTACAATTAAAGAGTTAGTTCACTTAAAAATGAAAATTATGTCATTTATTACTCAACCTCATGTCATTCCACACCTGTAAGACCTTCGTTCATCTTTGCATCACAAATTAAGATATTTTTGATAGAATCCAATGGCTCAGTGAGGCCTCTATTGCCAGCAAGACAATCAACACTTTCAAGGCCCAGAAAGCTACTGAAAACACATTTAAAACCGTTCATGAAGTGGTTCAACCTTAATATCATAAAGCGTCGAGAATACTTTTTGTGCGGCAAAAAAAAAAAATAAATAAAAACTTTTCAACATTATTAGTGATGGCCGATTTCAAAACACTGAAGCTTTACGAATCGGTTTGCATATCAAACTGACAAAGTTACGTGAACTATTGAAATTTCGAAACGCTTATCACGTAACAAAGCGTCGTTTACTGAAATCACGTGACTTTGGTGCTCCGAACCACTGATTTGAAACAAAAGATTCATAAAGTGTTTTGAAACGCTGAGGGTGAAGAATGAGGATGAAGGTGCCTATACAGTGATGTCACACCACATCAAATGGCATCAAAACGGCATTATTGTTTGAGTTTTGTGATTTAAAATAGACCGAATTTGAAAGATGAAATTCTTATCAAAAGTAACAAAACACAGAGCTTATTCAGTACAGGTATACCGTGTACATATGTGCACCGAACCAAAAGGCAAATACCGAAAATTTGCATTACGAACACGTTCTGTATCATTATTCCCCTAATATACTACTGTGTATTTATTTATATATATATATAATTAATTTGAATAGTACATATTTTCTAAATGTAATTTGATTTGGTTTCAGTACAAGTTCAAATGCATTGGTAACTGTATCAAGTTAAGTTGTTGGGTCCAATTTTATATGTTACTTTTCTGGTGCCTACAGATTCTTGCCACCTTAACCAGTAAGGAGCTTTCAGCATATGCTAAAGCAGGAGCAGTAGCTGAAGAGGTTCTGGTCGCTATCAGGACTGTTGTGGCATTTAATGGCCAGAAGAAAGCAGTGGAAAAGTGAGCACATTCTGTACCTTTCATTTCAAGTTCACAACTAATGTGTCACTTAAATAAGAGAGATAAGATTCGATCTTCTAAATGTCAAGAATGCGACCAAACTGTTTTGTGAATGTGGGTACAAACCGTTTTCTGTGGCAAACTATTTTCTGTATTTTAGGTATGAGAAAAACTTGGTAGAAGCAAAGAACTTTGGGGTAAAGAAAGCCATTACCACTAATGTGTCCATGGGGTTGACACAGTTCATTATATTTGGCACTTATGCACTGGCATTTTGGTATGGGACAAAACTGTCTGTGGACGAACCAGAGAATTACACCATTGGAAGGGTCATCACTGTGAGTTTGTTAAACTCTTTTTAAGATTTTATGTTTCTGAATAAAGATCTTGCAAGAGACATTTCTAAATAACCACCAACTTTGTTACTTTTGATCCCAGGTTTTCTTCTCTGTGATGATTGGCTCATTCTCTTTAGGTCAGGGTGCTCCAAACCTAGAGAGCATTGCCAAGGCCCGGGGTGCGGCCTATGAGGTCTACAAAACAATTGACATGGTACAAATTTCAGTCTGTGCTCAATCTTCACAATAAAGTTATTTTTTATTATATGCATGCTCATATTATTATTCTGGATGACTGTTACCTGTTACAGCCTCGTCCCATTGACAGCAGTTCAAAAGAAGGTCACAAACCAGACCATGTGAAAGGAGATATTGAATTCAAGAACATCAACTTCAGCTATCCTTCCAGAAAAGATGTGAAGGTACAGCAACATTAGCATGCATATTACTTGGATATTTGCTGTTTATTAGTACTTATTAGCCTTATTCTGCATGACCATATTGTACATCCCAATTAGGAGTTCATTGAGGCAAAAGTCGTAGTTAATAGTTGTGAGAATTGGACCCTAATCTAAAGTGTGACCATAATTTTTTATCAACCGATGCTGATGAATTTTACATCTGTAAAGTTGGCTTATTATTGATATGGTGATATATGGTCTAGCTTAAAAAGTGGTGACATACTAAGGACTGATTCAATGTGTCCCATCGCAGATTCTACAGGGAATGAATCTGAAAGTGCCTCATGGAAAGACCATTGCTTTGGTTGGAGCCAGTGGCTGTGGGAAAAGTACAACAATTCAGCTTCTGCAGCGGTTTTATGACCCGGATTCAGGAGAGGTAACACTGACATGCTCAAAGAATCTTCTAATGAGCAACTATAAATCATTTCACCTCTCAGTTAAAGCTGCATTCCTTCAATGCTTCACGTGACGTGTGTGACACAAAGTATGTTGGGATTTAGTTTACTGCCGTACATTTCAGGAATGAAGAACTCATTTGTTTATGAAATGTGTACGGTTGCAGGTGACTCTGGATGGTCATGATATCCGTTCTCTAAATGTGTGCTGGCTGAGGGAGAACATGGGTATTGTGAGTCAGGAACCTGTTCTTTTTGGGACCACCATCGCAGAGAATATACGCTACGGGCGAGAAGACGCCACTGATGAAGATATTGAACGAGCCATTAGAGAGGCCAATGCCTATGATTTCATTTCCAAATTACCAGATGTGAGTAGTGTAAAAATGTATAAAAAGGTTTTGACTCAATTCTACCTCTAAAGTTGTTGCATATTTTGCCGAACCAAAGATTTCCTTTTTATGATATCATTAGGCTACAGTGTATCAGTGTATGTGTGTATATATATAAAAAATATGAATACTTAATTTCCCCACTGTGGGACAGATAAAGGCTTTACTTACTTATTTACTTGATTGTGTTTACACATTTCCCTATTTTTAAATTTAGATTACCTTTTAATTTAATAACAAGTTGAAATATAATCTCCAAATGTACATTCACTAGCATTTGAAATGACTGATTTTTAATTTTTACTGTTTACTTTTTAATTTAGACAAAATAGATTTTAATATTGGACACTTATCAATTATCGGGCATTTGCTTCCCAATGGTGAAGGTAATTTCACCAAGTACAACATGTTCCAACAACATCTTTGTTGATCCTGGAACAACATTCCAATTAACCAATTAGGACTGGGAAAATAAGTTGATGCATGATTCTGGATCGATTTTTCCGAATGCATCTTGATTCTCTCTCGAATGGATTCTGTGCTTAGTTTGAAACAGCAGCAGATGGCACTGTGTGCTTTAGAAACAGCCGTAATCTGCTTGCTTCTAATGCCTTACACACACCACTTAAACCTAAAATAATCATTCATAAAGTTCGAAAAGGTTGAAGCGAATTACAAGGGTGTTCGCAGTGGGGTGTTTACATTTATCTTGCATCATAAAAGCATTTTGCCGAACATTCTTAGGCTCACCCGAATGCACGAGCTCTCTTCTTCATGAGCATTTGAGCGTGTGTTTAAAAACTAGCCTAGAGCACGATCTGCTGTTAAAAACTAAGCTCAGAATCTATTCGAGAGAGAATCGTGATGCATTTTGAAATCTCAGAATCAATCCACAAATCAAGAAGCATCGATTTATTGTCACAGCCCTACAACTAATCACAATTGATGGACAAGTTTACAGTATGTGTTTACAGCATTAGGTGCTTCTACATCAGTGTTATTCAACTGTCATTTCCATTTGATTTTAGGGATAAGTTATAAGTAGGGTTAGGATTAGGGGTAGGGGTGGTTGGTACTAAATTTTCAGACAGATATATTGATCCATGGACATGTCTTACTTGGCAAAATCACGGTGACTGCTTATGGATTTAGACCAGAATTTTAATATTGGGGGATCTCTATGTAGAAATGAACATTTTTAGACAGTATTTGCGCTACAATAGTAGTGTTTGTTTTGTCTGAAAGTTGGTTAAATGTTTTAAACATTGTTTTTCTCCGAGATAGAAGCTAAACACTATGGTTGGGGAGAGGGGGGCTCAACTGAGCGGGGGCCAAAAGCAGAGGATCGCTATTGCTCGAGCTCTCGTCAAAAACCCCAAAATCCTCCTGCTGGACGAAGCCACATCAGCTCTGGACACACAGAGCGAGTCCATTGTTCAGGCAGCTTTAGACAAGGTAATGCAAAACAGTTCACGCTGTGACATACAGGACATTTGCATGAGTACAGGAAAAGATATAGGTATAGTTGCAGATTATGAATACGAATATCTTTTATTACTGTTGTTGTTTTTGCCAACAAATGTTACAAATAATAGTGTGTGTTATTTCTTAGGCCAGAGCAGGACGCACTACCATTGTGATTGCACACCGCCTGTCAACTATTCGTTCAGCAGATATAATTGCAGGATTCAGTGATGGCAAAGTGGTGGAACAGGGCAGCCACAGAGAACTCATGGCCAAGCAAGGAGTGTACTATTCTCTTGTAATGCAACAGGTACATGTATGTCTCTCTACATGGGATTTATCTAATAGTGGGACAGGAAAAAAAAATGAGTTTATGAATTTCTATGCAATTGTTGCCTAAATCAGGGTTTTTCAAACTTAATAAATTTAGCAGTATTTGCTTATATTTTAGTTACTAAAAATCATGAAATTAATCACATTTATTTTATTCTATTGACAGCCCATATTTTTAACAGTAATACCAGTAAGAAATAATACACTTTTTATTATTACTTGAAGATCTATACATCTTATATTATTCTTATAGTTGGTAGAAAAAAAATTGTCAACAAAATTATATATTTATGGAATAATTATAATATAAGATGTAATCTTATTGTGTGTGTGTGTGTGTACATATTATATTTTATATATATATATATATATATATATATATATATATATATATATATATATATATATATATATACTTTCAGAAGTTTGGAGTCAGTAAGATTTAATGCTTTTAAAGTCTATTCTGTAACAGTAATTTTGTGAAGTAAAACTGTTTTCTATTTTAATATATATTAAAATTTTATGATTTATTCATATGATGGTAAAGCTGCATTTTCAGCTGGCATTATTCCAGTCTTCAGTGTCACATGATCCGTCAGAAAGCTGCTACTAGTAAAAATGTTCATTTCTGATATCTGAAAATGAATTCCTGATATCAATATAATTTCTGACATCTAAAATGGCTTTCTTACTAGTAACAATCATTCATGATATCAGAAATGAACATTTTTACTAGTGGCAATTCAATTGTTGATATCAAGAATAGACATTTGCACTAGTAACAATGTAATTGTTGATATCAGAAATTTGCATTTTTACTAGTAAGAATTGTATTCCTGATATGTAAAACTGGAATGGTGAGATTTCACTAGTAAAAATACAATTCTTGATATCAAGAATTACAGTTTATACTAGTGGAAATTGAATTGTTGATATCAAGAATTAACGTTGTTACTAGTGGAAATCTAATTCCTGATATCAACAATTAACATTTTCACTAGTGAAAATGTCATTGTTGATATCACAAGTTCATATCCTGAAAATGAATAAAAGTCAAAACGGCTTGCCATAACATTAAACGACAACATTAAAAACTTGATATTCATTTTTACAGATCCCCAACTTTTGAATAATTTTGTGTGTGTGTGTATTGTTTGCAGTGCCATGACAATATAAAAGACAATTATAATGGAAACAATATATTACCATTATAATATCACATTTAATATCTATGCAGAATCCAGAGTCTTTATATGTAAAAATGTATAAAAAATTAAAAACTAGGATTGGAAAAACTCCCTGAATCCTTTAGGAAGGTTTCTTTGGCATAAAGATTTTTTTTCCCTATTCATTTACATTAACAGACCTCAGGGAGACCAAATGCTGATCTTGATGCCAATGAAGATGATATTCAGGATGTTTCTGAGGGAGACACCGGTGAGGAATCTTCTGACACAGAGATTCCCGAAGGAGCAGAGGAAATGAAAATGGAGAGTGGAACCCTTAGAAATAGCTTAAGACGTGGCAGTACAAGACGGTCCTCAAGAAAGAAGTCCTCTTCAAAGAAGAAGAGCAAGAAATCCAAAAAAGACAAAAAGGTACATGCTCCACAGTCTTCACTGCTTTTATGCTATCGCGAGAATCATACTTGTGATTCATAAATGAACAATTGGATAATTAAAAACAAATCTCTTGTAGGAAACAGAAAAAGTTACAGAAATGCCTTTCACTAAAATTCTGGCTCTGAACAAGCCGGAATGGCCTTACCTGCTGGTGGGCACGCTGGCCAGCCTTGTGGGAGGAGCTGTTTATCCCTGTGTGGCCATTCTGTTTGCCAAAATCATTGGTGTAAGTGGCCTTTGTCTTTATTCATACATCTGAATGAAAATCTCTATTGTGTATATTTTTTGCTTCCTGCTCATCTCCCCATGATCGCTTCAAAATAATTCATATAAAATTGTGGATTGGATATTAAATGTCCCATGAGCAGAGTTGGGGGTAATGCATTACAAGTAACGTAATCGGATTAGTAACTAGTACAGTAACGCATTACTTTTAAATTTACAACAAAATATGTGACTTACTTTTTCAAATAAGTAATGCAAGTTACTTTGTTTTCCCATTTATTGACTGACATCTCTTCTGTCACCATATTGAGAGAAATTGAGAGTAAGAGTGTAAACATGATGGTTATTCTAGACTAGTTGTAGACTAAATGTGGGCATACATTTACTCATTTACTACTTCTCCTGCATCCTATTCTTCTGTTATCCAGAATGGTTGCATATCTGAAAGGCTTGTTTGTTAGGGATGGGCATATCGATACTCACAAGCTACTTACTTGGTATCGATATCTCCACAAAAATATCGATATTAAAATTAAATTAATAATTTCTGCATCAATTTCTGCAAAAAGTGTTTTCGGTACTTCTGTTTAATGTTTGTGCTAAAACTGAAATCCCCCCTCTGACATTTAGCTCACCCGTGTCACGTGATGACGGTGAGAAACGCGAGCAACGTGCCCCGCCCACACGTACACGTCACTTTCACTGAACAGAATGGCACTAAGTATGGCAGAAAGAAAGCGTAGCGTGGTGTGGTGCTACTTTTCAACGGCAGAAAAAAGTATTGCGAGATGCAATATTTGTGACAAGAAAGTGTCACACAGCAGCAACACAAGCAACCTCTTTAAACATTTTTATTTATTTGTTGTCAAATTTACTTTTGTAATAAATTTATTAATGGCCAATATGTCTTATGTGTCATGTGTGGATGTAATTTGCCTTTAAGTGTAATATATATATATAACTTTACATTTTTTTTAAAAAATCACATACACATTTAAAAAATAAGCGGTATCGGTATCGATATCGGTAAAATTATACCCAAAAATATCGGTATCATATCGAATTTAAAAAGTCAGGTATCGCCCATCCCTATTGTTTGTTTGAACTGCGCCCTCTACTGTACAGGCGTGAATTTGCATCTCCTTCACCCTGAGGCGCATTCATTTCATTTTTGTTGAGAAATTGTCTTTACATTTGACAAAAATAGAACTTTTTTGTTCTAATTAAAACAAACAAACAGCCCAGCCCATATGAGAAAAAATAACGCAAAAGTAGCGCATTACTTTTCCATAAAAGTAACTCCGTAACGCAATAAGTTACTTTTTTAGGGAGTAACGCAATTTTGTTATGCATTACGTTTAAAAGTAACTTTCCCCAACACTGCCCATAAGCACATAGCATTTATAATGATTTAACCAAAATATTCATTTCAATAGAACCTCTTCTTTCTGTAGGTGTTTGCAGAGGTCGACCCTGAAGTGAAGCGACAGAAGACCATGATGTTCTCGCTTTTCTTTCTGCTAACTGGAGCAGTGGCCTTTGTCACTTATTTCTTCCAGGTGAGATTTTGTTGGGTTATTCATGGCGTTTTCTATTGCTTTATACTTGGGGTTAGTGATTTGCTTAAACTTAGGCATCTTTCAGCTACCCTTACATATATTGTATGCTCTATGTAAGTTTCGCATCTGTTGGTCTTTCCTCTTCTAGGGCTTCATGTTTGGTAAATCTGGGGAGCTTCTAACCATGAGGTTGAGAAGGCAGGCTTTCAACGCCATGATAAGACAGGTACAGCACATTACTATATAGTAATGCAGTTGAGAGCTAATCTGGCACAAACAAATGGCTTTTGAAATGTGCTTCATCCTCAAGCCTGTTTCTCTTAACAGGAGATTGCCTGGTTTGATGACAACAACAATGCAGTGGGAGTCCTGACCACTAAATTAGCCACAGATGCGTCTCTGGTTAAAGGGGTGAGTGGAACACAGTGATTTGCCATCAGAACCAGTAATTAAGCTTTCACTGTGGATACAGCCTGTGTTTTTGGCTCTGGTTCATTACATCCATCTCTTTAAACCGTAGGCCTGGCTGAATCTATTTCTCAGTCGTATTTATGTGAGAGCTAATCCATATGACTACAGCTTCTGGTATTAATAAAGCGAAGCTTTATGCGAATTCACAGGTACACTGCCATTCAAAAGTTTAGGGTCTGAAATATTTATTTATTTTTAAAGAAGTCTCACCAAGGCTCCATTTATTTATTGTCAAAAACGCAGTAAAAACAGTCTTCAGTGTCACATGATCCTTCAGAAGTCATTTCAATATGCTGATATTTCAATATGCAAGAAACATTTCTTCGGTTACACTTTCTTTCGTTGGTCCACTTTAGACATTCTACTAACTTCAAGTACATGTCAACTCTCATTAGAGTATTAGCAGGCTATTAGTAGATGTTGTCGAAACTAGCGCTGGATACCTGAGGTAATTTTATGTTACTCTGTTTGCTAGCCTGGCGTAATGATCTCATCGTTAATACTTCTCACCATTTATTCCGAGAGCATGACCGATTGTTTTCCAGGTGTCCGTTTTCATGAAAGTATCCTTGAAAAGGGGGTTTGATTTGTCAAACAGTGGTGGCTTTTTCTGGACTTTGATTGACTTCTCCGCAATGTCGTCTGCCGTTTTAAGTGCGCGAGCCCTTAATTTAGAATGGATTCTGATTGGCTGTCAGTGTTTTATCGCTGAACCGCTAGAAAAAAATCATTCTGAAAGTGATGCCAACGATATTGTTTCTTTATATCGTTATCATTATAGCTGTGGTGTGGACAGTGCTATTCTTTTGTATTTAGAACGATTTGTAGAACTATGTTGTTATCCTTATAGTTATCGTTCTTGGTGTGAACGGTCCTTTAGGGTTCGGGTTAGTGGAATAAGTTGACATCTAGTTGCAAAGTTACTTTTAGTCAGCAGAATGTCTAAATTGGACCATCGAAATAAAGTGTTACCGTTTCTTCTTATTATAAATGTTGAAAACATTTATGCTGCTTTATATTTTTGTGGAAAACAGATTCTTTAATGAATAGAAAGAACAACATTTATTTGAAGTAGAAAATTTTTGTAACATGATAAAAGCTTTTACTATGGAAGCTTGTTTCCAACGTGAAATAATGATAAAAAAAAGGTCATTGCGACTTTTTATCTTACAATTCTTCTAACTTTTTTCTTGCAATTGCGAGTTTATATCACACACTTCTGACTTTATAACTGAGAAAAATGTCAGAATTGCGTGATATTGAGCATTGTGAGATGCAAACTCGCAATTGTAAGATAAAAAGTCGCAATTACCTTTTTTTTGAAAAAATATTTTATTTGGTGGTGGAAACAAGCTTCCATATTTACTGTCACTTTTGATCAGTTGAATGCGTCTTTGCTTACTAACCCCAAATCTTACTGATCCCCAAATTTTGAATGGAAGTGTATATAAATATTTAGTCTTCTACTATACCCTGTTTATGCTCTTATACTTCACCATGTAACCAAATAAAGCCTGTTTAGTTGTCTAGTGTCTTATTTGCTTCTCCCTTTTTCTCGTCTCTAGGCAGCAGGATCCAGATTAGGACTAGCCACAAACACTATCTGTGCTCTTGGCATCGCTGTCATTGTGGCGTTTATCCATAGCTGGCAGCTCACCTTGCTTATCCTTGCCTGTGTCCCCTTCCTCACGGGGGCAAATTTCATCCAGATGAGAGCCATGGCAGGACACGCCTCCAAAGACCAGAGTGCACTGGAGATGTCTGGCAAGGTACGGTACACTGGTCATTGACCTTTTATTTTTTTTTTTGAGAACAATGTGCTTCAATTCATCCACTAAATGATTAGGGAAGATTAATCGGTCACTGATGGTATCCTTTCCAAATCTTCTGCTCAGATATCCACAGAAACCGTTGAGAACTTCAGGACTGTTGTTGCATTAACCCGTGAAGATGTCTTCTTCCAAAAGTTTAATGAGAGCCTGAGCAAGCCATATCGGTAAAATCATTTTTAAGACTAAAAACCTTAATATAGGGCTTTTCAAACCATTGTCAATTTGTTTTGTTTTTTAAATATTGCTATTAGAGTTCCTTTTTTTTATTTCATTTTCAGTTTAAATTTTATTTTTTGATCATTTTAGTTTTTATTTATTTCTAGTTAATACTTTTAGCTTCAACTTCAGTTATTACCAGGGCAACATTTCTAATTTTCTTTAGTTTAAGTTTTTCAACTAATATATTTCTAATATAGTTTTATTTCAATTAACATATTGTTTTTAACTAAATCTATTAAAAACAATTATTAACTGTGATTTTTTTTTTTTTATAGGGTTAACTTAAAATATTTAATATACATTTTTTCTTTAATATATTTGTGTGAAAAGAATACAAATATTTTGTTTATTTTATAAATATTTGTATATTTAATGAACATTAATAAATGTAATAGTTATATTTAATTTCATACATTTCTTTGATTTCTTTGACAATATGCTGATTATTTAATTTTGAAAACTTCTTTATCATGCTTAATATTTTTCTCCTGCATTATAAATTACTCTTTTAAGATGATTATATATATATATATATATATATATAAGACTAGTAAAAATGACAAAACACATATAACAAAATTACTGAAACTAAAAATGAAACTGAAAATATAAAAATGAAGGCTAATTCAAAATATTAACAAATACTATAATAGTATATAAATAATACTAAAACAACACCTCTCACAAGAGAATCATTATATTTGAGGGGCATAGGCACATTTTTTTTTTTTTAAATCCCTAAAATTGCAAATGTCTAGTTTTATGTGATTAAAAAATAAGTTTTCAAAAACTTTGAAAACCCCTTCCTTAACACACACTCAATTAATGTCAAATCTGATTCAGTCGAATCTTACAAAAAGCAATATGTGATTATTTCAGGTCTAGTTTGTGTAAAGCACCCATCTACGGAATCACCTTTGCCATTGCCCAAGCCATTCCTTACCTGGTCAATGCTGCAATCTTCCGTTTTGGAGCCTGGCTTATTGCACGCTGTTACACAGAATATGAAAATGTTTTCCTGTAAGTACAGTTTGTGTGAAGACTTTCTCAATTATGCTTTTTGAAAATCTCATACATTCGTTTTACCGTGTTGATGTGTTTGTTCCTCCTCCACAGGGTATTTTCTGTGATTGTCTTTGCTGCAATGAACATTGGCCAGTCCTCATCATTCGCTCCCGACTTTGCCAAAGCCAAAGCAGCAGCTGGGCGGATCTTACTGCTGCTAGAGAAGAAACCAGCCATTGATATCTATGATGAGTCTGGAGACCAACCAGTAAGTGTGAAAAGTTTGTGGCATGATGCTGTAACGGGTCACATGAGAGGTCATGTTATAAAATAAAATAAAATAACATTCTTTGTCCTTTTTTCAAAAAGGCAAACTTTTCAGGGCATATTGAATTCCGAGATGTGCAATTCTCCTATCCAACTCGTGAGAATGTGAAAGTCCTACAGGGCCTGAATATATCAGTGTCTCAGGGACAGACTCTGGCTCTGGTGGGCAGCAGCGGCTGTGGCAAGAGCACCACCATTCAGCTTTTAGAACGTTTCTACGACCCTGCGGCTGGCCAAGTGGTGAGTTCATCAGGTGGTTGTCGTGTGCCTAGAGGTCTAAACCATTATTTTGGCTCAAGTGATCAATTTTTGCCATACATTCTGCCTGATGTTTGCTTGTTGCACAGTTTGTAGATGGTAAAGACAGCAAAAATCTGAACCTGGCGTGGCTGCGCACGCAGATGGGCCTGGTGTCTCAGGAGCCCATTCTGTTTGATTGCACCATTGCTGAGAACATTCAGTATGGGGACAACAGCCGTGTCGTCACTCAGGAGGAGATTGTGGAAGCTGCGAAGAAGGCCAACATACATGATTTTATCCTTGGCCTTCCAGAGGTATGCATGATGTCTCCATTAATGTGTGTGTGTGTGTGTACATTTTGCTGTACAAAAAAGTATGCTACAATTTATTTAAGCAAAGTACAGTAAAAACAGTCATATTTAGAAACATTATTACCATTTAAAATAAATATTTTTATTTGAATATATTTTAAAATGTTATTTATTCCTGTGATGGCAAAGCTGAATTTTCAGCAGGCATTATTCCAGTCTTCAGTATCACATGATCCTCCAGAAGATTTGGTTCCCAAGAACATTTTTATTATTATTATTATCAATGTTGAAAACAGATGTGCTGCTATATATATATATATATATATATATATATATATATATATATATATATATATATATATATGTATGTATGTTTTTATCTCTTTGCCAGTTCCATTTGATTAGTAAACATTTACTAATGCATTATTAAAATCAAAAGTTGCTTTTGATATTATTATTTAATGGACCTGAGCTAACATGAACTAACTATGAACAGTTGTATTTTTATTAACGAATATTAACAAAGATTAATAAATACTATAACAAATGTTTGTTAGTTCATTTTATTTGATGCTAGTTATTGCATTGTTCTAACTAAAAATAACGTCTGGGACTTTATTGTAAAGTGTTACTATTATATTATATTATATTAAGTTTTTTTTTTTTGTTGTAATTTTTACTTTTAATTCCCAACTATAATATAATATAATATAATTATATTATACATTAAAGCCATGGATAAAAAACTGTCTGTTTTCATCATCTATTTACATATGTAATATCTCTTCAGAAATACAACACTCGAGTTGGAGATAAAGGCGCTCAGCTGTCTGGAGGACAGAAGCAAAGGATAGCCATCGCTCGCGCTCTGGTCCGTAAGCCCAAACTTCTGCTGCTGGACGAGGCCACATCAGCACTCGACACGGAGAGCGAGAAGGTTTGTAAAGGCTGTTACACATTCATATTTGCAAACCTTAAGAGTATGTCATCATTAAGCTAATTTCATTATTTATTTCAAACTCTTTTTGACGCCGTTAGGACAAAATGCAATTCTGTCTTCAACCAGCAGGTGGCACTTTTGTTAGTTTGAACTTGTGTGCCTGTGGTCCTGTTGCTTTGAGGGAATGCTTTGAAAATCATGGATTTACACTGTTTTATTGTATTATCACGTTTATAAAATGAAACAAAGGATAATCAAACCGAATAATCATGTCATTCATAAAGTACTGCTTTAAAGATGCATTTGCTACTTCGTATTCATTATATGCTCCCCTTAGTACATTTTTGTGGACCAAAAAGAAATTTAAAAACAGCCATGCATCGCTTTTAAAGATTTGACCGCATCTTTTTTTTAAATTTCCTGCTACACAGATTGTGCAAAAGGCTCTTGATGACGCTCGGCTCGGCCGCACGTGTATCGTCATTGCCCACCGCTTGTCCACGATTCACAATGCTGACATCATCGTGGTCGTCCAGAATGGCAAGGTGATTGAGCAGGGAACACATGCCCAGCTCATGGCCAAACAAGGGGCCTACTATGCTCTGGTGAATGCACAAGTATCTGCTCACTAACTTAAACTCTCTTTGATTTGTTCTAGTGTTTGTATGTCTAAAACGAAGGGCAAAGATAAATAATTAAACGCTGCATTTAATCTTAAATTTAAATTGGAGTAAATTTTTTTCTGCAGAAAATGTTGTGCAAGTTCGTTTTAAGAAGCTTAATATCGATTTCTGCACGATATTATTTGAAAAACAGCATTTACATTTTTTACACTCTGCTGTGTCCAGATATTAATATGAGAAGAAAAAAAATGGGTTGTTTGTTACTTGTACACTTTCTTTTTGTTACTGCCTGACAAGATACTATTCTTATATAAAAAGAGAAAGATCTTGTATATCTATAGATTTATTTTTCTCAATTTTATGTACAAATATTGTTTGTTATATGTATTGTAAATAGTATTTGTGTTGTTATTCTATTGAACGTAAAACTCTTGACAACATTTGCAACACTTCTACCTGATGTTTTGCAGGCTGTATGAGTTTGTACAGTGAGCATAAATCCTTTGAATGTGAATATTGGTTTTCTGCGCATTGCACAAGTGTTTTGTTTATATGACCTCAGCATCGCATGGGGGCGCAATGTGCTCGTGGTTCGAGCCTGCAACATCCCGCACTGGCTAACTTTAGAAACGGCTACTTTATTTTTGTATTATGTCTGATGTTGTTATGTACTGTTTATTGATAAGATTGTTTGTTTTTTATCAAATTAATTACCCACAATTCTCTGCTGTCGTTCCTTCCTCTAAAATTATTTATTTAAAGTAAAACTGCCTTGTTTAAAGTAAACTCCTGGTTGGATCAGCCTGTTTTTTTCCTTTTCTGCGTGTATTATTATTATTTTTGTGTACATTTTCATTGATTGTTTTTTTTTTTTTTTTTTTTTCATATAGGCTACACAAGCATGCGATTGATAATATTCTGCAGAGCTACTTTTGTTATCGAAAGGCATAAAAATCCTTGAACTGTATTTGTTTTAGTGACTACTGAAAAACGTAATAATTAATTTGGTTGGTTCTGAGATTTATCGGAAAAAACCTCTAAATTTTATAGTAACTGCAAAATTATATCTTCCGTAAAACAACCTACATTTACAGTCACCGTTTTTAATAACCATATGAGAGACTGAATCATTTTACGTGGCACAAAATTAAATGATCTGTCTAAATTCTTAGCTATACCGAAGGAATGTGTACGACTGGCTATAAGTTAGACTAAAAATATGCCCAGCAACGTCAATATACACTAAAGCTGCTTCATTTCGTAAGTTTCACAACAACTGCAGTTTTTAACATTTTTATTTTTTTTTTCAATTGGTAATGAAATGGCGTTACAGGTCCTGCATTTGATCACAATTTAATTTATAGAAGTTGCACATTGCAGTAATAATACCAACGGCAAATCGTTCACTGTGGCTGAATCCATGTCGACTTTATTGAGTGGCTTAAATTAGAAAGCCAATTTCTCAAATATAAAAGATGTGAAATAAACGCTCACCTTACATGTGCATGCTTACATAAATTAGAAAACGTGATTAAACACTGAATTCTGAATTTAAAATCTTACAAATCATTTCAAAGTGCGTCTATGACAGACCTCCAAAAAAAAAAAAAAAAAAAAAAAAAAAAAAATCAAGTCCAACTCGTGGATAAATATGACGTTTTTCTTCACAAAAACAAAACACTCCCGTACAGTTTTGGATATTTACTAAAGTCAATATATATGCAACTAAAAATACTATTCAAAATTTGCGCCTTGAACAAACACATACCCAACTTTTACATCAGTGTGGAATAACCTTCTAGTCTATTCTATTTTATTTTCAATATGTACAGGGTTTTTCTTTTTTTTTTTTTTTTTGCAGCAACAGGAAATAAGTACATTTCATACAACTCAGGATTTGTAGTCTGTAGTTTCGACAAAGACCAATGTGCGATATATAGACTATTTTTCGAATATTAAACAAGTGAATTTGTAAATGACAAAACGAAGTCTATTCAACACTACGGCAATTTATCCTTACGAAATTGGATTTTAGTAGTGTTCATGAATAAAGTGCCACAGTTTGGTTTTGAGAAGAAAAAAAAAAAGTTAGCAATGACAGGCCACTTCACTGATGGCTAAAATACATTTTTGTTTTCTGTTTCATAACAACAGTAAGTAAAAGACTATTCGACAAATACCCATCAGATTATATCCTTTTTAATATTCCCCCCCATTTTACCAAATTCACGTCGCGTCGAATCTGTGCAGAGCAAAACAATCTTACTTCATTGTAAATTACATTTTAATCGTAAATTGAATCACTTTACAACACCCAAGTGAAATGGCCAACACCAGGTGACACTTTATATATTAGAACTTTCACTGTTGGCCTTAACAAACAGTAGCTGTTAAGCTTAACAGAAAGTTAGTTAATGTACATTCAACTCGCTAAAAAGGAATGAAACTTTGCTTTGTATCGTTTCATACAGGATATTCGTAATTGAATGTGCATTATCTATCGATCTGTTCAGCGTCCGTTAACAACTTGAATTGTCGAAAGTTTTCATAAAGTGTTACCGAACGAACAGCACAACCTTTTGTGAACGGTCAAATAAGTCCATCCGAGATTCGTGTACGTGCATTTGGAATGGGATTAATCGATGGAGTTTGCTCGGCCGTTCATGCCCGTCGTCGGGACAGACTCGGAAGGTTGCAACAGGTCAGGTGAGTGGCACGAGGGGCTACCGGGCACACTGTGCTCGCTGTCGGTGTCACTCCCCCGTTTCCCTCCGCTCGCCCCAGACCCCGACCCCGACGAGCCTCCGGCACTGTGCGTTTTGACATGTTTACTGAGGTGGTCGCTCCGCATGAACCTCTTGTTACACACGGGACAAGCGAAGCGCTTCTCGCCGGTGTGTGTGCGTAAATGTCGCTGGAGCTCGTCGGAGCGCGTGAACCTCTTCCCACAGAACAACCAGTTACACACAAACGGCCTCTCTCCGGTGTGCCACCTCAAATGAGCCTTGAGGTGCGACGTTTTGCCGTACACTTTCCCACAACCGGGAATGTGACAGCTGTGTAGCCCCTTTCTGCGGAGGCTCGCGCCAGCTGGACCCAGCCGTTCCGCCTCTTGACAGTTCGGGCAGTCGCACGTCGCTCTGCCCGAGTAGCGCCGCGCTGAGGACCGCGGGGATCCCGCCAGCGAGGCCGTCGGACCCCCTGTCAACATTGAGCCTCCCGCTCCACCCAGGGGAGAGGGACTGGAGTCCGGGTACGAGGAGAGCACGGGTTTGAATCCGTCCATGAGGTGCTGACCGGTGGTCAGGAGATGCGGGGACGCGCTGGTGCTAAAGGCAGAGTGGCTTAAACTCGAGTAGTCTGAGTTGTATCCGCCCAGAGGAGAGTGCAAAGAAGTCTGCAGCCCGCCGGAGTGAAGGGACGTCTGGAGCGCGGCCCCGTTCGGGTTCTGCACGTCAATCCAGCCGGCTCCCACGTCCCACCACGCGGATGCGCCCGTGGTGCCCACATCCCCCGTGGGTATGCCAGGGTGCGAGGACTTGAACCACGACTCGTAGGGATGCGCCACGCTCATTCGCGGGTAAATGCTTTGCAAACTGTCCACGGACGTGTGCACCTTGGAAATAAACATGGGCTGGTGGCTGGGCTCTTGGGAGTTGTTGGAAACAGACGCCTGGAAAACGGAGTAGTCGTTTCCGAAGTGGGAGTTGGATGAAGTACCAGAAGTTAAGGAAAAGGCACTGGATCCCGTGGAAGTGTTCGTGCCAAAAGAGTCGCTTAAACCACCACCATTCCGAGTGAAAGAGGATAAACTGGATCCTAAACTACAGCTGCTGGCTGCCGCTCGTTTCCACGGGTGGAATCCTTTTCCGAACGAAGAGGAGTTATCCGAAATAGAGGAAGGAGAAGGACTCGGGCTCCCGATTTTGTTACACGTCGCAGCCAACATGGCTAAAGGAGTCGACCCCAATCTCGGCTCCTCCTGGAAGAAAATGAGGCAGGAGGTGAGTAAAGACGGTGTGTTTGGGAAGCGGGTGCATTAGCAGAACAGTTTTACTTGCTGTCTTTTTTGTCCAACGACCTCGACATACCTGAAGGGTGCTAGTAAAGAAATGTCTAGCTACTGAAACACAAGCAGCCGCAAACATGAAACAAAAGCGAAACACAGCATATAAAAACCAATGAATGTTATACATACAATGTCGTAGTTGAGAAATGGAACTCCTGCTCGTTTCTCTCGCTTAAAACATAATCAAGTGACTCTCTCCCCGGCTGACCCAAGAAATTTTAATCCCCACGGCAGGACAATAAAGGAAACTAATTAAACCAGCACGAAACTCCTTAGACTCACCCCTAGAAGTGAAGTTGCCATCACAAAAGTGCCCTCCTCAGAGGATCTTTTTATATTTATGAATCAGAGCACTGTTTTTTTAGAGGTGTGCAATACAATGATGTGGTCCGCCCATTCCAGCACAATTGTAGCTCCTCTCACGGCTTTGAAGTGCCGCTGTGACACGGGCGTCCAATCAGGAAGAGCCGTACCTTCACGCGGCCACATTCTAGCGTGAGGTCATCGATAGAGCACTTCAGACAAGATCTCCACCCCTTCCAACACCCCCCTCATAATAAAAGTGAAGTTAAATGAGAAGGACTGGAAGTTTTGGGGAAAACTTTTTTATTCTTTTGTAAAGAGGTTAATAAGGTGACTGGACCCCCTGATCTGTTTTAATTATTATTATTATTATTATTATGTAATGTCTGCTACAAGTTGTGTGTCATATCACTTACACAAGTCGTCGTCGTTACAGGTTGTTTTGTAGGTGTAGATTCTCAAACTATTTTTAAGAAATTATGCACAGGTCAAAAAGACAAATCGAACAGGTTACAATTTTTTTACGCGTTTTATAAAACACGTTTAATAAAACTTTCATTTCATAAACAAAAGCGTCATTTCAATTTGAACAAAAGTTAAAATGTAAATTTAAAATGTATGAACATGCCTTGCAAGTTGAAGAAATCAATATATAAATTCTCATAACTTCACAGAATTATGACATAGGCCTTTCAACCCTCTCCCTCTCTTTATATATATATATATATATATATTAATATATAAATTCGGGCATTGAACTCTGCGAACTTGATCAGTACAAAACAACAACAACAACATTTCATATAATGCATGTAAACGTCTTTACAAGGTGGACTATGGCTTTTGTGTTCTGTTAACTCTCAACAGCAATACAGTGGCGGGCTATTGATATCAGGACGATGAATGCAGAAATGCTCTCAGGATAATGATGTAGCTCTGGCTACTCTATTTACATGCGCCGTGGACCGGAGGCATAAATTTCATTTGAATTTCAAATTTAATAAAGCAGGAGGTTTTTAATCATGAGAAGTTTTATTTGTTTGATATTAACATTCTTATTGACCGGCTCCGTTGACCAACTTAGTCATTATAGGACAGCAAAAAGTTAATTAAAACGACCGAAGATTATTCATCAAATCATCTGCCTCCGCCGTGTCGCCTTCTTTATTGCGGGAAGTGATAGATGGCTGATCAGATTCATTTCTCTGTTTCTTCGATTCGCACAACAGTTCTGTTGTTTCCTCTTACCCTTTCTAATTCAGCATTTGAACTCAAAATGGAGATAATAAAATACGGAACAAAAATTAACCAAGACATATTGGGATAATAAGGAAATAATTTGCGCCGATTCGAAATTTCAGCCGTTTTTTTTTTTTTGTTGTTGTTGAAAGTTTGTAAAGTTAATTACAGACTGAAT
>CM074304.1:7227906-7370406 GCA_037194245.1 Opsariichthys bidens | reverse complement strand
GTGAAAACACACACACGCACACACACGTTTGTTTTGCTATCAAAGTGAGTACATTCCATAGGCGTAATGGTTTTTATACTGTACAAACTGTACATTCTGTCCCCCCACCCCCCCACTCCTAAACTTAACCCTCATAGAAAACATTCTGCATTTTTACATTTTTAATAAAACATTGTTTAGTATGTTTTTAAAGCTGTTTGAAAAGTGGGGACATATGAAATGTTGAAGTTGTAATACCAGTGTCATACCCATGTCATTATACACATTTGTGTCCTGATATGTCACAAAAACGCACGCACACACACACACACACACACACACACACACGTTGTGTTTTCATTTATTATGGGGACATTCCATAGGCGTAATGGTTTTTATATTGTACAAACTGTATATTCTGTCCCCCTACACTACCCCCACTCCTAAACCTATACCCATCAAAGAAAATGTTCTGCTATTTTAGATTTTCAAATAATTCTGTATGATTTATAAGCTTGTTTTCTCATCGGGGCCAAAAAAATGTCCCCAGAAGATCAAAATGTACTAGTATTACTATACCTGTGGGGACTATACCCATAACGTAGGGAATACCAGCCCACACACACACACACACACACACACACACACACACAGGTTTGGTTTGCTATCTTAGTGAGGACATTGCATAGGTGAAATGGTTTTTATACTGTACAAACTGTACATTCTGTCCCCCTACTCCTAAACCTACCCGTCACAGAAAACATTCTCCATTTTTACATTTTTAATAAAACATTGTTTAGTATGTTTTTAAAGCTATTCTAAATATGAGGACTCATCATAAAACATGTTTATGTCTTTATACCAGAGTAATACCATGTCATTAGACAAATTTGTAATAGAATAATAAATAGTAATAAGACAACATTGACGAAAATAATTGTTAATGTTTCTTGAGCATTAAATCAGGCTGGAGTAATGGCTGCTGAAAATTCAGCATTGCCACCGTCACAAAAAATACACTTGCAAAATAGATTAAAATAGAAAACAGTTATTTTAAATAATTGTTATTATTAATGGTTTTAGAACAATTCAAAAGTTTGCCGTCCATCTGATTTTCGTATTAAATTTATAAACTGCTACTAATAAAAAATATATTATATATATATATATATATATATGCACACACACACACACATATAATTTATTAGTAGTAGCATTATTTCGTACTTTGATAAATTGATATATAGCTAATATATATTGACATAGTTGAAGACTTGACTTTTTTTTAATCAAAAATGTATCAAATTTATTTTCACATATAAAAGTGTTTCAGATTTGAACGTTACATTCAGATTTCTTTGGGCTCCAACCAACACGCCTGTTTTGCCGCGACTTTGCCAATACATGTTCCTAGAACAACATACTTTGCTGATTCTGGAACAACATTCCTATCTGAAAAATAACCTTATCCATACCCCTAAACCTAACCCTATAACTTATCTCTAAAATCAGATGGAGATGATAGATGAATGACACTGATGTAGAAGCACTTGATGCTGGTTGTAACCCTAAATTTGACATAAACTATAAACTTGAACCTCAATTCTGATTGGTTGATTGTAATGTTGTTCCAGGATCAACAGAGATTTGAAAAACATGCTGTACTTGGTGAAATCACATTAACCGTCACTTGTGCAGGGGGAAAAAAGTCACATTCATCTGCAGTGTGAATGTTTGGTAATATTGCTAATACTGATCATCTCAGTTATTATATTTAAACTATGTTTATTATATTTTTTTATCATGTTATGGTTGGTGCCCTCCAAACTACAGTCTACTTCATACACTGCACACTTGGAGAGGGAGATGTATTGATTATTTTTTT
This sequence comes from Opsariichthys bidens, assembly GCA_037194245.1. Classification (NCBI taxonomy): domain Eukaryota; kingdom Metazoa; phylum Chordata; class Actinopteri; order Cypriniformes; family Xenocyprididae; genus Opsariichthys; species Opsariichthys bidens. The sequence goes on along the minus strand of CM074304.1, from coordinate 7,368,542 downwards.
ATTCACAGACATTCTTTTGTCCTTCCATAGCTTGACACTTGTTTTTAATCAGTCAGCTGATGTCTCTTGGCTTATAATTTGTGCTCAGTTGACACGAAGTGAATTTAGATGTCACAGACAGAACTGCGCCGTAACTGTGCTGAGGTCAGCAGGCACCTGCAGAGCTAGACTCTAGAGATATCTGCTGGCATGTCATTGTAACAAAAAGATGTTCCTGTACTGGAAAAAAAAAAAAAATCCTATAATAGCTCTAAAAAACAAGAATTATTTTTGCTGTTGTTTTTATGATCTACCTAATGTCTGTCATGTTCAAAACACTTTTTGTTTCAAATTATATTTTTTTCTCCAGGCATTTACCAGAAAACCTGCAGAAAGTTGTCACTGAGACCTCAGGAATATTGGCGGTTCAAATCTTCTTGTACCATCAGATGTCGAGGTCTCGCTACTGCTTTTGAATAACCTGGATCGGATGTTCTCAGCGTTGTTTTATCGGAAAAATAAAGCTGAACAAAAACCCTACAAGATCAGTTTTGTCAGTAAAGACAAGACCACTTTTTTTTAGCAGAAATAAAGATTTAACTGACATGAAAAATGTCTTTCGCTTGTTTGTGTGCATTATAACATCATATATGCCTTCAAACAAGCTAATGAGCATTTAATCAGATTATGCTTAGCTCTTTATTGGATTTTTTATTGGCTCCAATTTTCGCTTTGATCGACAGGGCTGCCGAGCTCCTTATTTTTGCCTAGGCAAAATAAGATCTGTGATAAGCGTTCACTGCTACTGCTATCAAAGTTCCCAGGAATCCTCCGCCTCCCCCAGCTCCACCTGCCAAGATTTGCCTTAACAGCATGTGTATCAGATATAATCTGAAAAGACATATACATAAATATACTGCAAATACATTACAAAATACTCAAAGAATGGTCACGATATATTATTAAATTGTCCAACTTTGCATTCCGAAACCCATGCGCATTTCCATCCTTTAGCAAAAATCATGTTGAGGAAGTAGCAAAAAAGAGAGAATTGAGGAATGGAGGGACGAGGGAGGGGCTTGATAAAGGAAGTCAGGACGGTCTTCTCGCCATGCAATTTAATCACTGTATACCCAGGCAAGTATTGACAGTTGTCCTGTGGAAGCTATTAAAGTTGCTGTCCAAGGTTAAATGAAATTGCAGTTTATCAGGGGAGCATTGAGAAAATAAGGGAATCTGCTGGAGCCGGCTGATTAATGTGAAGCATGATCAACACAAGGGGGTTCATTAAACCATACATCACTAGGGTAATTTAACATGTCATCACGCCTGCTGTCTCCCCCTGCAACACGTGTATTTATGTGCGTGTGAAGGTGTGAGATTGTGTGTGGTTTTTGTCATGGTTCCACTGCACATCAAAGAATCAGTGTCGCTTTGGGTGTTGGAGGATCTTATTTTGTGAGGAATGATACGCAGCATTGTAGCAAACTGAAATGAAATAACGGCAATTGCTGGGCTCCTCCCCTCATTTGGTATTTGTAAAAGCCAAGAGAAGTGATATGGAAGGATAACCTTCACGGTCCTGAACAAAATAAACTCTCATAAGACACACTTCAGATTCTCACTCATTTAAAGTGTCTAACAATGCCAAGCGGTGTATAGAATACATCGCATGAGAATTCTGTCATTCTGAAATTTCAATTTATGTAAATCTCAAATTTTGTTTAATAACATTCTATGGACAGCAAAATGACTAACGTTTTAATTTCATCCTAAAATACTACTTGATTGAAAATGACACAAAAAAATATTTTTATTTCTTAAGCTGTGTCCGAATCCACCCACTCGTTCACTAACCCCTATATAGTGCATGACAGTTGAGCGCACTATATCAGCAAAGAGTGAACGAAAATGAGTGAGCGAATTCGGACGCTGACGTTAACAGCACGCGGCAGACAATTTCGTCACTAACATTTCCTATAGCCATCTGTAATATGTCCTGTTTAGCTTAATGAATTGTATATTACTGTTTATTTGTCATGTTTATTGAGAATAAAGAGAGAATAAAAACACCTGTGTCATGCTATTTAGTAAATGTATATTTTAAAATAACAGAACAAAAACACTACACTGTCACATTTGTTTATAAAAATTATAATAGTAAATAAATACAATATAAACAACAGTATACGATGTACAACAGTTCACTAACATATGAGAAAAATCGACCAAATGATCATATGATAATAAGTATATATATTATGATATAAACCTGTATCCTTTCGCTTCAAAATATCTTTACAAAGATGTTCTAATTAATAAAAAATGACACTTACTTTTGTAGAAGTTGCCGCTTCCCGTATTGCCGTCCGCCATGTTTATTTTTCTTTCGCGCTCGATCGTCTTACCGCGTTGGCTTTTGGGTAACGGCGCTTTAACGAGTGTACGTCGAATGTACACTCAAAATCAGAGAGCATTGTGGGTAAAAGTAGTGAACGAATGTAGGGAATGAAGTCGTTCACTCAGAATTCGGACAGCACTACAAAATGGCCGACACCCTATATAGTGCACTATATAGTGGACAGGGAGCGGTTTCAGACACAGCTTTAGTCTGTTCTTAGTACAGAACTGTCTCTTTGGTCATTTAGTTCACAACGTTTGAAAAAAAAAAGTGCGTAATCATGAGGTCCTAATTATGTAAATGTATCAGCCTATAAATTATTTAGAGAATAGAATATTTTCGTTTTTGAAATGTTACATTTAAAACGGGACTGAATACTGACCTTCCTCTTGCCATCTTTGTTTGAGATTGAATTGCATGTTACTTGCGCAGTAGCTCTTTTACGAAAGTTGTGCTTCGGCACTGCTGCGCGGATGAATCTTCATCGTTACCTGTGATCGCAATCGCGGAGCGAATTTGTCACGCTTTCTCAAGCTTCACCGCCAGTAATTTTCAACAAAGCCTATTTCAGAAAAGAGTCATCTGAAAAAGTAAGTATCGTGTCTACCGATGTGGTTTGAATTTGGTCACTTTCACTTGTTGACCATCCTGCATCTTTGTTTTGACCATAGACATAAAACACTCATAGGCGTCCCATTGGCCGCTTTGGAACGTAAACAAATGCAAGTAAACTGGCGAGCTGTGTTTTTTTTGGATAAAAACGAAAATAATGTTTACATTTATCAACCAATTTCAGTGGTTTATGCTGTACGTGGTGTACAACAGGTTTCATCTCTAGTTACTTAAAACCTCGATAGTAGACTTTAAAAAAAAATACTTATTTTAATATTCAAAGCTCATACTTGTCCTGTATTTGGCTGCTTTATTCTTGGATAAGAATTGTGAAGACGCCCATAATGAGATAGTTTAAATTTTCACATTAAATGAAAAAAAAAAAAGATTACTTATTGTGGGAAAGGCATTTACTGTCTTTTAACCCATTTTAGCTGTGCTTGTGTTTAGAATTGACCACCATTGTGAAAATGAAGCAAATCGTCAAATACAAATATCACACGCTGGAAAAACCTTCCCTTCCTACAGCTACTTCCCACCGTCTCCTCAACTCTTTGTCTCTGGGAAACCTTCAATGTGTGAGGAAAATAAGCTAGCCAGCTAACTAACAGTACAGTAATTCACAAAAAGTCAGTCACCTAACCGAGACAAGTGCTTGTCTTAAAAGTCGGTTTTAAGAAAATAAAGATGTATATTTTTATAAAATAAGATAATATACACTAAAAATATCATATAAATCATGTAAACTCAACTTTCACAGCTAATTAGCGACATCGCTAGCTATTTTCTGACTAACTCCGGTGGCCAACTACTATCAACATAATTATAAAATGATCAAATACAACCAGAAACAAATGTTCAGCCTTTTGCGTGAAAGGTTATTCGTAGCCCCATGCAGCACACGAAACAGGCATTTTTCTCAATTCCAGTTATGGGAACGTTGACCTGCACAATATGGCGGCGCCGTTGACGTACAATCCAGAGACCAATGGGGCGTCTATGTATTTTATTATGTCTATGGTTTTGACAATGGGTGATTCCACAGAGGTTAACGAAGGTTGGCGTTTAAAACTGTCCAGCATTCTACGCAATACCCTAGGCCTATTAATTGTAAGCCACACACAACAGTAGCGGACCTAGTTTTCTGTCACGGATATGGCGTAAATGTGCAAGAACGAATCACGTAAGCCATTTTCCTACGAAATCCGACCAGACAGCTCAAAATATAAATCATTAACGTAGTGACTCAGGATAAGTCTTTGTAAAAATAAGATTTTTTTATGTACAGTACTATCTTAGAAATAGTATTCTTCAAATTTTATGAATAAAGATCTGGGACAAAGCTAAAACAATACCATTTACATAAGAACATCTAAAAATGATGAAGACATCATAATGCATGAAAATAAGTTGATAAGTTGATTAAATTGATCGTTTTTTAAAAAATCATAATTTTTTGCCAAAAAAGTGCCGCATATATGCGTTTAACTCTTTTAGCCATACACTCATAAAGTTCCCTACACTCAAAAAATATTTCAGTCTAAACATAAGTTTTATGTAGTTTAATTACATAGCAATTTTCCATCCATTTAGATTACATAGTTTAAACATAACCAAACTAATAAACTTAATGTGATTCATATTTGTCAGTCATATGTAAATGAAATAGGTGAGATTTATGTAATAGTTGAGTACATGAATAGTGAGAGATTAAATGTCTTTTATCATCAGTTGAAGTCAGTTGTAGTTCTTGTGTTTCTCTGTCCTTCAGTGATTCTGCTTGTTAACAGCAGGTGTTCATCATTAATGCTCAATCATCACTTAATGATCTCATTAACTCTGACACTGTTTCAATGGTACTTTAACTCAGTAGTGCGCACACACATGACCACTAAACAGTGTTCGTTAACCTGTGAACTATTACATGAATCTTACCTATTTCATTTACGAATGACTGACAAATATGAATCACATTAAGTTTATTATTTTATGTTAAAACTGTGTAATCCAAATGGATGGAAAATTGCTATGTAATTAAATTACATAAAACTTATGTTTAGACTGAAATATTTTTTTGAGTGTACTAAACACCTTCCCGAATCCCCGGAATCCCCGCCGCCTTTTTGAAGTGCTTTCAACTTCGTCAAGTGGGCAAGGGAAGTTTAATTTTACAGACCCTTGACCCCTCGATTTTCACCGAGGGAGGAAGTCTACTCTCTTCAGGCAGTTCCATAGATCACAATGCAACACGATTGTGTCGTCACAGCAGATCGTGCTTAACTCGCCCCCACGCCACAAAACTCTAGTATGATTTTGGAGTTAATTTGACATTTTACCACACAATACTTGTAGCTTAAGTGGACTGTTTTTTTACAGTTATAATTTTTTATATAATCTCTAACAGTCCAAGCATACATACAGGCCTATAGAATGCTGCGTAAAACAAATTCATTAGGAAAAAAAAAATAATAATAATAATAATAAATCAGCTCCAATGGGGATTCCAAGTGACTTGCGGTGTTCCATTTAAATAAGGGTTCCGCCAGTAGTGGGCACTCATGCAACGTAAGCAATGACGTACATCCGAGTGAACTAGACGAAGGGAGGTTAGCGAGGGAAGGGAACTTAAACACAAACCTTTTTTATTGTGAACAACTTTATCACTTTGATAGCTTAAAAAAACAAAAACAAAACAATGACAAACATGTGCACTACACCATTTCTGCCCGGGATGTCTGGTGTTTCTATTAACATCCTCATCGTTTCACAGTTTCCCCTAGTGTCCGGCCCTCTCTAATCAGGAGGGCCTCATGATCACTTGCAGTTTTGCAGTGGGACTAGCAAGCAGGCATAAATAAGGCTATGCTAATAGAGCTCGGCAAGGCATGTCATTTATTATCAAGGATTTGTTTACAGGAGGATAATTGATGGTGCCTGCGGGACAGTGGAGAGTCGGACATGAATCACGGGCCAGACGAGGCTCTTGATAAGGCGCTGAGAGTCGCTCGTAATTAAGCGGGGCACTAGAGACCAATTGTTTGTGGAATGATTTGGCCGGGGCTAATTGACACTAATTGTTTAATCTGATTTTCTTGCCTTCCACTGTGATTCTAAGTCAGGCCCTGTAGAGCAGTCATCCACAACACTGTATTAATGAGGTCTGGGAGGATATTAGTTTGTGTATGGATGTGTGTGTGTGTGGTCGAGGTTCATGCATATGGAAGGGAATTAGTTCTTGGAGCTCATGGTTCTCGAGGGAGTTCCATATTAGAAGAATATGGTAAATGCATGTCATATTTTATGCTCACAGTATTCAAAATGAACAGATCATTATTTGTCCTGCTGTCTTTTACTGCAAACTATTGGGTATAGTGATCTTAGAGGGTAACTTTTCGCCCTAATGTGTGGTGTGTGGATACCAGCTGTAAATTAAACTTCCAGCCCTGGTCACCCCGCACACCTTTCCGTCAGGTTATCATACAGCGCTAACAGCAAGGCTGCTTCAGTCAGTCTGATTTAGCAGTGTACTTCAAACCCCTCTGAGAACAGTTCATCCCCACTCTGTTCCAGCTGACTGACACATAATGGCTTTTAATAGCCATATTACTTAAAATTACTAGGTCAACAGTAGCAAATGTGTTTCATGGCTCATTAGCCAAAAATGTTAGACAAACAGTGCCTCTATATTTAACATTAGCGTAGATGCAGGAGAAATGTTTTCATGCTGTTCTTACGGAGTCTCACCGAGTCTGGGGCTTTTTGGCAAAAGTATTGAGTTCCTGGAGAATTTGCAGGGTTCATATCTTGTCAGTGATTTTAGAATGTTATGAGTGTATATTAATTTAGATCACAAATCATGTAAATTTAACTCTAAAATTGAGTCATGGTAGAAAATGAAGAACTATTTAAACACATTTTTATTTTAGTTAATGAATAGAATAATTATAAAATAAATTAATTTTTTTTTGTTGTTTTTATGCTCGGCATAGTAATTATTGACCAATATATCAATTATAATAATGATGAGTTGCAAGGTAAATTATTGATTTTTTTTTTTTCTTCAAATATTCACCTACATTTACTCAATATAAGTGGACAAAATGAAATTCATGAAAAGTTATTCCCGCTACGGATGCTGAATGTCATTTGTGTTTTAATGAGTTAAATTAAATGAATATTTTGTCATTAAGTACTCACCCTCATGTCGTTTTAAACCTTCGTTCATCTTTGGAACACACATTAAGATATTTTTGAAGAAATCCGAGAGGTTTTTTTTTAATCCCCAAAAGAAAGCAATATAATTACCACGTTCAAGGTCCAGAAAAGTAGTAAAGACACAGTTAAAATAGTCAAGGTGACTCAAGTGGTTCGACCTTAATATTACGAAGTGACAAGGATACTTTTTGTGTGCAAAACCACACTTTATTCAACAATTTCTTCTCTTCTGTGTCATTCTCTTATGCTGTTTACATTGTATAGACAGTGCAGCGCTTCCAGGTTTTACATCAGAACGCCGGCTCATTATTGGACGGCTCCTGCGTCGTCATCACATCACGTGTTAGCGGCGACCGGTACGGATCTGGCGTTCTGAGGTAAAACCTGGAAGGGCTGGACGTAAACAGCGTAGGAGAAAGACACAGAAGAGAAGAAATTGTTGAATAAAATCGTTATTTTTGTTAATACAAAAAGTATTCTTGTTGCTTCATAAAATTAAGGTTGAACCACTACAGTCACGTGGAGTATTTGTCTTTAGTACCTTTTTTGGGCATTAAAAGAGATAATTAAATTGCTGTCAACGGAGGAGCCAGAGAGCTCTCGGATTTCATCAAACACATCTTCATTTGTGTTCCAAAGATGAACGAAGGTCTCGCAGGTTTGGAACGACATGAGGGTGAGAAAATGTTTGGGTGAACTAACCCTTTAAATAATTCTGCCGTATGTTCTTATTCCCTATGCTTTCTCGATGGTAACTCTGAATCTGAGGAAGATCCGTTACGATCAAAAAGTTTGCCAAAGCAAGTGTGTAGACGATAATGAATGATCTGTCACAAACTGTTGTCTTTTCGTACATGTTCCTCCGGGGAGCTTAATAGTTCTGTTAAAAAAAAGTTGCCTGATAAAGTCATCCTGTTTTATCTGATTATGTTTGGCACATTTTTAAAATTACTAAAAGATGGGACGAGCCGAACCAATGAACATAAGATCCAGCCACATCACATTTAACACTCATCAGCCTTGTAGCTTTTTTAATTAACACAAACCGTGATGAGATATTAATGATGATTAGAATGGGAGATGTACTGCAAGATCACTTGTGGTGAAGGGTGGAATTTCGCTGCACACCTGCCAGAATCACAGCTCGGGAACACGTACTGTACAATAGTTAGAGAAGGATATTTTCATTATTTTAGTCTCGAAAGAAACAAGAATTTTAATTTCTAATAATTTAATTGATGTTCTTGAGATTAAAGTTAATGGAACCAGATCTTAATTTCATATTTGAAAATTTCTTTTGACTTTGTTCACAGTGCGGCTTGTTTGTCGGCTGAACGTTATTTGCATTTCAATTAACATTTATCTTGTCAGTGTCTTCTCAATGAAGTATTTGTGATTTATCAGGGATGGCTGCCTTTACTTTGTGCTAATAATTGGATGCTATTGAAAGGATGAGTTTCATTGATTTTGTCGATGACTGCGGACATTACTGGCGCAAACCCTAGATTGTCAGCAGGGTCTGTGTTGAGCCGCGATCAATGACGGTGAATCTTCCCCCCTGCTTTTTTATTTACTCCAGGCCTCATTGATTGAAACATGCAATAGTTCAGGGAGATATTGTCACGACACTGCAAAGTTTCCCATTCAGAGCCTCAAAAGCTCCATTTAGATTTTCTATCTATCAGATTTAAAAAAATATATATATCTGATCCTGACCGTGTGAAATGTTGATTAAAGATTAAATGCAGAGGAATATATAAATAGCATGAAGGTATACATTCTATTTGTATCAGACAACCATTCAAAAGTTTGGGGTCAATGAGTTTTTTTTTTCCGGAAGAAATTAATGCATAAAGACTTTTACATTGTTACAAAAAAAAAAAAGTCTATTTCAAAACAAAGTTCTATTCATTTAAGAATCCTGGAAAAAAAAAACTGCATCAGTTTCCACAAAAATATAAATTCACACAACACTGTTTATTTCATTGATAATATTAAGAAATTGAGCACCAAATCAGCATGTTATGATTTCTGATGGATCATGTGACACTGAAGACTGACGTAATGGCTAATGAAAATACATTACATTTTAAAATATACAATTATTTAATTTTTTTTTGATTAAATACATGCAGACTTGGTGTGCATAAGAGACATTTAAAAACAAAGTTTTTTGATTTGATGCATATAATCCATGAAGAGCAGGATATTTAATCTGTACACATACATTTAAAGCACATATATCAGCAGTTTCAATAAACCCTTGAAGCATTTTTTACATTTTTTTTATCTAATGACGCTGAAAACTTGTTCACAAATCTCTCAAAGAGAGTGAGAAAACACAGTCGCATAGTTTCTGACTCATTTTTAAATGTCTTCCATTTTAAGGTGTATAGAGACAATAGCTTTAGGACCATGGATTAATCTCAGTCTAAACAACAGACAAACTCAACACAACAAAAAGAACAGAAAACGTGTTGTGCATTCATGCAATTCATTCAGGTGATTTCTGTGGAAAAACAAAATCTTTTTTCTTCTAATTTCTTTCCCAAAAAGGGGTCTAACACCGACAAATGAACAATCCCCACAATCTACCTTGTGCTTCTTGCCTGTCCCTATTACTTTAGCCATAAACACCGGCTCGCATGCGCTGTTGGTGAGTTGACGTTTGCATATCCTATTTTCTTTGGAGCTTAGAGAAAGGTCACTTGTTGTAACCCATCTGGGACTCACCGGGTTGAATGTAATCAGTATGCACTTGTTATTCCGGGTGCCTGTGCATTCTCTTTTTATCTGCTTGTTGGAGAGAAGTTAATTTCCCTTGTGACCTTTGTGTAATAAAACAGCATTATCTGTTGCACTAGGGAAGAAGCAAATTAGCTTTCTCAGTAGTGTTTTGTCACAGAGGTGATCACTTATAAAGTTATTTACTTAATTAGATTAAAAGCGCTGTAAAGGCCCCGTCAAGAGTGAAGAGGCGTATCTTGTCGGTCCATATTATCTCACGGCCTCTCCAGCCGGAGAGCACAATGTCTGGGCATCTCCACTATGTTCCTGAGGAGGATTATGATGATACCGATGACAAGCGCTTCCTAGTCTAAGTTTGACGTGTCGCACTACTGTGAATCGGTTATCTGAAGTATAGGCCGATGAGGGAGGTTGGATGACAACCAATTTAACACCCGGCTCCTATGTGGCTGCTCAGTGCTTGTTTGGAATCACCTGAACTAAAATGAATGACAAAAGCTCCATACTAAAAGCATTATAAGCGCCAATTCCCCTGTCTAAAGCCCTTAATGTGGCTATTTTGCACAGCGCTGCACGAACATGTGCTATTTGATAGCCTTGAGTTTCTTTCAGCCATTCAGTTTGGCTAATCCTTCCCCTTATGCTTAGACTGCGGCCTGATTTGTCGGTTAAACTGGATCTGCCACACTTTGTCCTAAACTGCCTGATGGCAATCTGTCAGTGCAGAAAAGCAGTCCAAAATTTTGTTTTTCCTCATGCCGTGTCGGCTTGTCCTGCAAGTCACTACTTGTTTTTATTGCATTTGGTTATGATGCAGCAGTTTGTTCAAGTAAACATGCACCTTCACTCTTAAAATAAAGGTTCCAAACGGGGGTTCGCAGCGATGCCATAGAACAACCATTTCGGGGTTCCCCAAAGAAACTTTGTTCTTAAAAGAACCTTTAGTGCTAAAGAATTAGTTCACTTCAGATTTAAAATTCCAGATAATTTACTCACCCCCATGTCATTCAAGACATTTATGTCTTTCCTTCTTTCTTCAGTCAAAAAGAAATTAAGGTTTTTGAGGAAAACATTCCAGGATTTTTCTCCATTTAGTGGACTTCACAGGTCCAAATTGCAGTTTCAATGCAGCTTCAAAGGGCTCTACACGATCCCAGACGAGGAATAAGGGTCTTGACTAGCGAAACAATTTGCCATTTTCTAAAAAAAAAAATAAAATAAATAAAAAATTATATACTTTTTAACCACAAATGCTCATCTTGCACTGCTCTACGATCCGCCACACATTACGTAATCACGTTGGAAAGGTCACGCGTGATATTGGTTGAAAGTACCGATCCAGTGTCTTCAAAGCGAACATGCAAAGACTAAGTCTTTACAAAAGAAAAGGGTAAAACAACAAAGTTGGAGGAGAAAATGAGATGGAGTTTTCGCCCTAATGCGGTACTGCCACCTATGTCACTCATGACCTTCCTGACGTGACTGAAGTCTCAAAAACCTTAACTACTTTTCGACTGAAGAAATAAAGGCATAAACATCTTGGATGACATGGGGGTGAGTAAATAATCAGGAAATTCTAATTCTGAAGTGAACTAATCCTTTCATAATCTATAGAACCCTTTTCCACTATGAAGAACCTTTTGTGCTGTGGAAAATTTCCATGAAAGTTAAAGGTTCTTCATGGAACCCTCAATGCCAATACAGAACCTTTATTCAAGACTGGACAGGAAGTCAAGGAGGTGCCACAATACACGTAGACTGACTCGTATGTTTTTTGGGAGACACTTTCTCACACACCTCATGGCTGATTTTTGTGAATGGAGAACGGGCGGCAAGAGTCCCACAGGTATGCGTGTGTATCTCTGTGTGTGTGTGAACCTCTGAAGGTGAATGCAATGCTTTGCTGACCCGTGGAATCTACCTCATTATCTGGCCCTTTGTGCTATTCTTCTTCCGTGGCCCCTTTCACACCCTGTCACCCAGCCACCTCCACTGCCACCGGCCTGGCCAGCTCATTCATGTCCCTTCAGCCCATTGTGAGGCCCCTGGAACCCAGGGCCCTGTAGCGAGCAGGGGGAAAGGGCGGCCCCTGCTTTGTGTTTCCCTTGCCGCTCTTCACACGCACGGCGGGGAACTTCCTTTCTCATGTCACCGAAACCGGCATGGCCTAATCCGCCTGGCCACACCACCCGCCGAGCATGCTGGGAAGGGGCATTTATAAAGCAGTCCCTAATGGTTCGTTAATAAATCGCTTCCATTTTACGCTCGACTCTTCACATCAGCACAGAGGAGGAATAACGCGGGGCTGGAGGATCCGTCCTGATGCATGTAGGGGAACAAGCCCTGCCGGCAAGCAAGTCTCGGATGGAAACTTGGATGTCAGAAGAAGAACGTATGAGTTTTTTGACCCGAAATAGCTCGTAACAAGCAGTGATTGTGTGGAGGTGTGAGCTTCGCTCAAGGGTTAATGGTTAGAGCACTGCCCTGCTGACCGTTTGCAGCCCCTCACAGGTCTCTAGAGAATCTATTACCCATCATCCTCTCTCTTTAAAGAGGTGACTTTGGTTAAAGCACTCTGGCTAAGAGGTTAGACAGGAGCTCCATATTGACTTCGACGGTAACCAAGATGCATACGGTCTGTGATCTGAATGGCCCCCGTGTGAGGCGTAGAGGGGGTTGCTTGTATGAATGGGACCATGGGTGATTGGCTCAGCGGGAGCGGTCAGGGGTGTTAGGGGTGTCGGGAGCCCACAGGGATAATCTTGTTAAGTGTGACACACAGCCAGGGGGAGTGGAGGGGTGGTCTCAGTAAGACAAATACACACACACACGCACACACTAACAAGTGCGTTATGGACAAAGATGAATATAAGGGCAAAAGTGCATATTTAAATGATTTTTGTTTGAATGTGTTAAAATATAGCTGGATATTTATGTTTGTTTTTAGGCTCAATGATGCAATGCTCTTTTTTAGCCTTCCTGTTCATTGTTTTTGCTTCAAAATTAAAGAAAAAAAAAAAGCGTTTCATTTGAATACACCTTTTATGAGCATGTTTTAATGGTAACACTTTACAAGAAGGTTCATTAGTTAACATTAGTTAACGTGAACTAATAATGAACTGCACTTATACAGCATTCATTCATCTTTGTCAATGTTAATTATAACATTTACTAATACATTATTAAAATCTTGTTAAAATTAGTTAATGCACTGTGAAGTAACACTAACAAACAATGAACACCTGTATTTTCATTAACTAACATTAACGAAGACTAGTAAATACAGTAACAAATGTCTTGCTCATGGTAATTAATGTTAGTTAATACATTAACTAACCTTTATAGTAAAGTGTTACCATTTTAATTAAAGGATTAGTTCACTTTCACATGAAAATTAGCCAAAGCATCCACATCCATCCATTATAAACATATTCAACATGGCTCCGGAGGGTTAATAAAGGCCTTCTGAATAAGTGGTGAAAAATCCAGATTTAACAAATTATGAAGTAAAATATGTAGCTTCCGCCAGAGTACCTTCCGCATTTTTCAAAAAACTTACGTTGTACGTCCTACGCCTTCTATATTCAACTTACGGAACTGATGCGACGCCAGTCTGACGGAAGCTGCATATTTTCTTCATAATTTGTTTTTAATGGATTTTTTTTTAACGAATGCATGGCGTCGCTTCAGAAGGCCTTTATTAACCATCTGGAATATGTTAATGAATGATGGATGTGGATCGAGACACTTTCTTCAGCTTATACTCATTTGGTAGCGCGTTACTGCCATTATAAAGCTCAGATGCGTCAGAATATTTACTAGTATTTCTCTGGTTGTCTGCATCAGAAACCTAGGATGGCTTGAGGGTGAGAAAAGGATGAATTTGAAAGTGAATTAATCCTTTTCAGTTAAGTTTTCTTAAAATATTATAAACATTTGAAAAGTTAGCCAAATCACTGTCATCATGTGGTCCAACAAACATGCTGAAAAATTTCAAACTGGAAATTATATCATAGAGAAGTTGCCTGCAGACCCTTATGACTGTGTGTCAAGGTCAACAAGTCTCCTAAAAAGTTGCATAATTTGATCTTTTTAAGGCATAGCTACTTCAGGTTGTAGTTCATGTGGTGCAACTCCACGAAAGATTATTATTATTATTGAATTAATTATTGGTATGATTTATATTTATAAAATCAATTTAAACTTTTGTAAAATAATTTAAGGTGTGTGCACTCATATCTGTTCAAGGTTTAAGGAAAATATATTATTACGTTTTACTTGACATTTTTAGGGTCATTAAATTAAAACCTTTCTTGAAAGTGATATAAAAAATTTCAAAACCATGTGAAACCAAGTTAAACACAAAGACTACATTTCTAAGAACTTAACTGGCATGTGTTTTTTGGAAAGATTTTACCTTTTCTAGTTTCTGTGGATACTTATTCATCATTGAGCCTTTAACCTAATGCCATTCACCGGTATAGATTACATTGATTTGCAAAAACGAGTTAATTACTCCGAACGCTCACTTTTACACTCATTTAGATTTTGAACTGTTGTTGCCAAACTAAACCTGGCAACTTTTTTTTGTGTCAATGAAATTAAAGTCAAACTTCATGAGCGCATGAGCATGGCATAAGTGGATTAAAGTAGCAATTAGTTCTTTTTTTAGGTTTCACAGTCAAAGTAGTAATTTCAGAGGCCATGGGGTCATGTTGTTTGTCACGAGAAACTGAGATTGGGTCAATTAGAGTGTAGGAGGATGTGTTCAGTTCATCTGACAGCCGCATGCGGTGCTACAAAACTTAACGATTAGTGAACATTTAGAAGAGGGAAAGAAACAAAACCGAAAGAGTGAACGGTGTACTATAATCTGCCCACAACATCGCACCGAGAGCCGAGAACCTTTTTCATTTTGGGTGAAAACAAATGCAATTATTATACCATTGATTCCTCATAGTATAGACAGAGCACTTAATAATGTGCGATTTGAGATTCGAAGTGATTTGGATGATGTGTTGCAGTTTTTAATGCATGGAGGAGCAGAACCATTACAGGCACTCCTCACCTCCAGCAATCTGCGTTGAACCCTCTGTCAGTCAATCAATGCTCTCGGTTATCCGGAGAGGCATAAATTGGGTGGTTATAACAAACAAAAAGCTATCAGTGGCTATGAATAGAGAGCAACTACTGAGCAGGGTCAAGCGTCAAAAGCTCTGACTAACCGTGTGCTCGCTGCTGTCATCAATAATATGGAAAGAGAAAGAAAAACAGCCTGGAGAGTGTAAGTAACTTGAGATAATAGTGGCGCAGGTCTAAATCTATAGGTTATGAAATGCACTCTACCTGGGTTGCATTTCCTGTGAGGCTGTACGTAATTCCTGCACAGGAAGAGCAAAGAAAAAAAACAACAATGCTCTTTCCTGTTGTGGTATGTGTGACGGGTTTGATGCTCTGTATATTGCATGCATTATCAAGCATGTCTCAGCGGGGCGCTGAGAGAGGTTAAGGTCATGCTGGTTTACGTGGCTGGTCCTGGTAGCAAACATAATTGGCAGCAGGTTTTTTCAGGTATAAACACCTCATCTTGTCAGACTGCAGCCTAGCATGTAATTACCGCTCTTCCTCTCGCTAAGTGGGATCTGTATTCGTGTTGTGGGGATTTCCAGTGTCTTTTCATAACAACTCGAATCAGAGAAGAAAGTGAAGGGGGATTTAGTTCTTCTCTAGAAGTGTTTCGCAAATCTGCCTTGTAACGTTAGACACAAAAGCGCTTAGTACATTTCAAGGTATTAGGATAAAGTTTTTTTTTTTTATTAACTATATTTAAGCTTACAGGTTTGAGCAAGGTCTCAGAGAATGCAAACTTATAAATGGCCTATAAAGAACATTTATATTGGAAATGTATTCACATGGCTCATGTGCATGTTAAAGAGGGTAAATAAAGTTGAGCGTAAATTATACTGCTAGAAAAGCCTCCCGGAAACGGACTGCTTTTGTGCACGAGGATAATAAAGAATATTTATTCATATTAAATCATATTATAAATAATAATAATAATAGTACGTTTTTTGATGCTTTTAACAGCAGAAGAAAAAAAAAATAGATCCATATTGACTTCAGGTCTCTCTTAAGGAAACACTGTTATTTGTACAATTAACAATTTTATTTTTATTTTTATTATGCCTGTATTTAAATTTCTCTATCATTAGAGCAATTCAACCCTTGAAGTAGCAAAATTGTCAATTTTAGGTTTAACTGTAATTAATAATAAATATACATAAAACAAACAATATATTATATTTAAGCCACTTTTTATTTTGTCTGTTCAATGGTTATTGGGAGCTTTTTACAGCAAATTCTGGTGTGGTAAATTTGATTAATAGCCCTGCTTCAAAGACTCTGATGCTTTATTTGATTTGTATGAGTGAATATTCTTTCAGTTCAGGAAAATATTTCATACAAAGACTAAAAGCATCCAGAATAAGCACTTCATCGGAAATAAGTCTATCTGTCATTTTCTATCATTTGTGTGTCTATGAGGTTCCACCACCTCTCACTCGCTCTAAACATTCCATCAAAAAGTAAAAAGACAAAGAAAGATACAAGGCCACTGTTATTGTTTATCTGGCTGCCTTTTCTTTTCTTGCCCTTGGTTTCCTCTCCAGAAATTGATGCCCTTTTAAATTGAAGCAGAGGAATCGACAGGTAATGGTTAGCACGATAACTACTAACTGATTTCATCAGTCAAGAGATTTCCCCCTGCCTGTTTTTTTTTTTTCAAGTTTTGTTTTTTAACACTCTAGTGCAATTGTTGGAAGTTGGAGAGAGATTAGCTGTCAGATGCATCAAGCGAGAAAACACCAGAGGTTCTGATGTGGCAGTCAAGGAAGTGGAGGGTGGTCAGAGAGACACATTTGTCATATCCGATGTGCCTTGCATGTCTTCTGCTCAAAGGTGTGCTCAGTATTTTATTATTTGTCTCGCTAGCCGATAATAATCTTGGATGTTATACTGACACCTAGTGGTGTGGATGTACATCTCAAAAGCAAAATCTTTCTGTTGCAGATGCTGTTTTTGAAATGTATACATCCAGTGAGACAAGGAATTTATTCCATGAATGAAATTGTCCAATTACAGAAGGACATATAGCCGCTAGTACTGAACTGTTCATATGATCTCTAAATGGCCGGCACCATTAGGTGACCCGTTCTATGTAAAGGCCACTTTTGTCTCATGTGAGTGTACACAATTGTAAACACATTTTCAGTTTTCACTTTACTTTATGTTTCAGACATTAAATAGGGAAAAATGACTGCGCTCGTATTACGTTTGTTGCATGCTGTAATCAATTAGTAGGCTATACGGACGCACGATATATCGGCCACCATATTGGCTTTTCTTTTTCCAGAAAACACAGAACCATGTTCAACATCTCTATTATCCTGTGTTCAGTAAGCGTGAGCCACGGAGATGAAATCTTTGGCACCTGCAGTGCTGTTATTACTGCACTATAGAATTATGACATTATAAACACCCTGTTTGAATTAAATAAAGCACACTTTGCTTTTGACAACGAGTTTCTCTCTTTTTCTCCCTCTCGCACTGTCTTTCTCTCTCTCTCTCTATGTCTCTGCTAAGCAAAACAGCTGTGCTGGCCTTACAATGCATTAAGTCTCTCGTTCCTTTTAGATAGTTAAATTGTGCATGAAATGTAGCTGGCGCGGGAAGCTCCGAAGCTGGACTGATTAGGCAACATCTGTTACATTGGGGAGAAATCCGTGTCTGTCCTAATTAGCTGTCAGACGGGGATACGGTGTACCGGATGGCGCAGGGGGCTGCCACAGGTTCCTCTCCCCCATCCCGTCACCTGCCCGACTGCCCGGGTCCTCCCTCCCTCTGCTACCACCACTCATCAGATGTAATTATGGAGAACGCTGACACAAAAGAGCAGAATGCACGGGAACAAGCTATGTCCATCTGTACACGCGCACACAGGCACATATAGACACACTAACCCTGAAACATGGGAACTGTGGGTACCATGGTTGGCCCATCATAACTCTTGTATTATGTTCGGAGTTGAAGTTTGTATGTTTCAAAACTTAAGAGCTGAATTGTAGAAGAAATCACTCTTATTTATTGAAAATGGAGAAAGTTTGAATGCATTTTTTTGTCTGCATCTATTCATTATTAAAAAAAAATGTACATTAAAAATGCTATTCACACATATAGTACATTACTTGAATACATAAGCATGTCTTTAATTTCTGGATTAAAATTAATTTTGGTTTAAAAAAAAAAAAAAAGTAAAAATATGTCAGGGTGATACTGTACTCAATCTCACACTGAATAAAATGTTTTAGTTTTATTGTATTTTAGCATATATATGTTAAAAATAGAATATTTTTATAATTTAACAAAACTGCTTCACTACTTAGTAATATTTTTAATATTTTATTGACAAAGTCATGTGGTGCAACCAACAAAATTCACATTGCCTTCAGAAAAAAACAAAACAACTGCAGACACTGTGTGTCAGGGCAAATAAATAAATTAACACACACACACACACACAATACATATTATATAAACGAATATCATCGTCAAATTAATTCAATAAATATTATCAATGCCTTGTCATAAAAATTACATTTTTTTTTTACGAGACTTGTTGATTAGGATGCGTAAACTGACATGCGCTCAAGACAAGGAAAATATGTTTTTACTTCGCACATGCCATTAGAATGAAAGTGAATATTTTATTGAAAAAAGTATGAATCCAACGTGAACACAAAGACTACATTGCTAAGAATGTGGCACATGTTTTAAACAAGATTTTTCCTTTTCTTTATTGTGGACGCTCTTATGCGTCATCGACTGTTAACACCCCAGTATAGCAGGTTTGTAGCTTCTGCCGTAATTCATTACTTTAAGCACACAAACATACCTCCTCCTATCGATGACTCCTGATTCTTACTGTAAATCCATATGTTTTAATCAAGGGCGATCTGTAGGCAGATTTCTCTACCAGGGGGCAGTGGACCACTGGTCCCTGCAAGCTACACACACTGATAATCCTTGACTAGCAGTCATTAGATTGGGGGGAAAAGTTGATGAAGAGAACTGTTGTTCTGTAATTGTAGCGCTGCCCACGCTTGCTTTTAAACTCACCATGATACGAGTCAAGACCTCCTACTTGGCTCACGTTAGGTTTGAATCTCTAACCGCTGAAACATAATTACAGCAAAGCTATTAGGGCCATCTTAGGCATTTATGCTCGTGCTGGCACTGTGGAGAATGTCAATAAGAATGCATGTGAAGCTTCAAGGTTCGTGTCACGCAGACCTGACACACACGGGTGGGGATGTGCATATGAGTGTAAATACTAAATTTATGTCACTATATTGTGTACATCTTCACCCTAATCATTTTTAACAGGTTTTAAACTTTGGCTATGGTGCTGGCTTGATGGACAGGTTTCAGTGGCACCTCTGCGCACTGATTGACAGACCATAATCAGTCCATGGAGATATGCTAAAGATGTTACCTAAACCTATAAAAAACTGAGATGATGCCATCTCTGGCATCTGAAATAATGTACTTTACAGTTTGTACAATGTCTCTTCCTTAATTGTTCTTGAGATTATGGTACATGGACTGTAACAAATTAGGTGCAGTCTCGTTTTGAGATCAATTCATCTTCCACAAGTGTGCTCGTTGAAGTTGAATCATTAGGTTGCCGTGACTGGAAATTTGTCATTTTAACAGTAGCCTGTTTTGATTAAATCTAAGAAGATTTAACTAAAAGAGATTTCAAATGCAAATTAGTTTAATGATTGAGCTTATTCTCACAAATACAGTATAGGTCTATTTGAACTAAAAAAAAATACACTTTTGTTGTGGTAACAAAACAAGATGACCGTTGATATTTCAGTGAACTTAAATGCAATAAATATGAATCTAATTACGCTTTTTTGGCAGCCTGGTGAGATGCTTCTGTCCACTCAGAATGGGTATATATTAGTGTAATACTGATAATTTTGTTTTATAAAATGAATAGTTCTGGTTCTTGTTTGATTGGTCAATACAATATATAATAACACCTTTGACCTCTGACACCTACTATTTTTGATTGTAAAAGTTGCATGTTATTTTAGAACATAAATGAATTAAAAACGACAAAAATCGACTAAATTGTTTTTACAGCAAAAAACTGAGTATATTGTTACAGTGATGTTCGAGGGTCGATTGTACAGTGACTCTCATTGCTTTGGTAATGGTACAAATCCAGTGTCAGAGCCTTGTGGTTCCTCTTCAGACAAAGGAAAAGAAAACCTTAAATGCATTGTCTAACTGGAGGGTTTGTTGCTAACATAATAGCTTCTTTCGTTTCCTGTACAATATCACTATGACGCAACGTGCTGTTTTATTAACAAAGTTCTGTTCCACAACAGTTTTTTCCAGCATCCCTCCTCCACCCCAACTCCTCATTTTCGATTATTCCTATCCCAGCCATGGGATATATATTTTATACTATATCTCATTATATGCAAGTTTGAACTTGTCATAGGTGTAATTTGTGGATGGGACATATCCCTACCACTTTATGAAACATCTCTGAAGTAGCCTATACATGTATCAATATCAAATGTTAAGAGGCGATCTGGTGCTGGGATGTGTTGTTTTTGAAATCATATCAGAGTGCTCGTTGCCGCTGTTATCCGTGGCACAACAGGGTTCTCTTGACACTTTTGCACACTGTGCAGTCTTCACACAGACGAGCGCTTTAAACTGTCGCTTAACGCCGTTGCAGAGACTCTCTATTCTTTCCCGTGAAATCACAAAACAAAATGCACATAAACATGTCCCTCCCTGCTTTTAATATACAATCACAGATGAACATCTTTGGTTTTAATGAGGAATAAAAAAAAAAAGCTGCAGCATTCTTCAAAATATCTTGTGTTCAGCAGAAGGAAGAAATTCATACAGGTTTGGAACTGTTTGACGGTGAGTAAAGGGTTAAGCATCCCTTTAACGGTCCTTAATACCTGTAAATTGCTGATTCACTGAACATGTAAATAAAATGGTTTTAATAGTTTAATTGATCGAATAAAACATATTTTTGACAGGAACATTGATTGGATTGTCTTTTGATTTGCAGGTATTCTGACATAGCATTATAATATTATGTCCTATAAATGTATATATCGTAATAACTACATATATAATTATAATAATAACATTATTAGTAATTATTTTGAATATTCTAGTAATATTTAGCTGTATTGGATCAATATAAATATTACAGTACAATGCTGTATTATTAATTACAGCAGAAGCAGACTAAAATTAGAAAATGCTGTAAAAATACAGTAAAATACTCTTGTAGAATTACAACACTCTTCTTGTGTACTGTAAATTAAATTACAGTACGTTTACTGTATATGAAAATACAGTAACTTGCTGGCAACCGTGCTGCCAGTACTGTACTGTAAAAATACAGGAAAATTGTTAACAGTGTATACAGGGCACGCTTAACAAAAATTCTACCACTAACTCATTAGGACTCACTAATACTCAGAGCAGATCTATATTTATTCACTAATGTAAGTCACACTTTAGGTTCAATCTCACTATTAACTACCAATTAATTATGACTTTTGCCTCAATAAACTCCTAATTACTGCTTATTAATAGTTACCAAGGTAGTTGTCAAGTTTATGTATTGGGTTGTAGAATATTCAGGCAGATTAAGGCATTAATATGTGTTTTGTTAGTGCTAATAAACAGCCTATATCCTAGTAATATACATGCTAATAAGCAACTAGTAAATAGTGAGTATTGGACCCCAAACTAAAGTGTTAACATATGTTTTATTATACGCCACTGGAGCTTGTGAGTCGCTGCTTAACCACCACAGTACAGGGCATCATCGGAGAAACTTACTAGCTAGTCACGACTGTTTCCTTTGTCGCACATCTGTCATTCAAACCACATTGGTTCAACAATATAATGACGTCACACAGGTGATGGAGTAATGATGTGCTAATTAATCCACTCTAGGTCACATTACTGTACAATTGTTGCTGTAAATAACAAACATGACATGAAGACTATTTCACTGTTTTTGTTATCCATTGCTTCCAGATGTTTCAATCGCCCGCGGCATACTAGAGTACGTACACACATGCGTACTCTTTAAAAACAGCACAAAAATACAGAATAGAATTTCTATATATTTGGAATTAAAGATATAGAACGTACTCCATGATAGATAATTGTATAGAGGATTATCTGTGCAAGTCCACATGTCGTACTAACTAGAAACTATGAGCTGTAGTTCCATGAACTACATGATCCGGTTGTAATCAGGTAATTACTAGTTTGTTGGAACCATGATTTTGGGAAACATTGACTCAGTGATCTATGCTGGTAACGATAGAACTTGTGATCAAAGTTGGCTAACGATGCTTTAGGGAAATACACACCTGGTGTCTCTAATGAGAGGCCCGAAACTATATTACATCATAACTTTAAGGCTCTGTTGTTGAACATAGTTAGACCCCATCAAAAGAGCAATAAGCTTAATGAAGACAAGTTCAATTAGTTGAGTTTGCAGAAGTTCTCCACCCTTCCAAAGGCTGTGACCCCTAACAAGTGCTGAGGGTGCCAAGGATACATACAACCTAGTTGTCTTTACAGAATCGAGTTGTTTCATACAGAAGTGCGGAATAAAATAGATCAAAACTTTAAACTCTCTAAACAAAATTTAATGATCAAATGAATGAATAACAAAACAAGAGCATACTGCATGTTTATTTTCTGGAAGCCAGGCTAAATGAGTAAATCTTGTTATATTCCTGACATGGATCAGAACCTCAGCCACTTCTCAGATAGATAATAGAGAATAGATGCACAAAATGTAATAAAGCCGTGATTCCCTTTTCATTAGATAACGAGGGCATTGTAAAAAGCTACAATTACTCATGGTAGGGATAGAAGGACATTTTAGAAATATATATATAAAAAAAATGTTTAAATGCTTAATTGTACAGTTACTCCAGAAAAGCAGCTCCCCGATAACCCAGTGTCACTGCTGTGATCTCTGTGAACTTTAGATTCTGCATTGTGTCCCGATGAACAAAAGTGCAGGAGTGCCATACGTTGCTGGGAAAGTTTTGCACATTTATCGCCAGAAATGTGGGAAAAGGCTTCTGAAGCGTCCGTGCATTCACAATGATATGGGGTAATTCTGCAGCAAAGGAAAAGAGGAAAGCGGCAGCTAGAAAGACAGAACGGAAGACACGGCGAGAGAAAAAAAAAGTGAGTGGCAGAGAATGACAGCCAGCGATGAGTAGAATGTCACGGCAATTGCGGGCCCATCAGGGCTGCTGCATGATGGGTGATTGCCTCATGTGTTTCCCGCGAGTCCATCGGAGAGGACGCGGCGCTCTCTCGTCTGTCCCTGGCCCAAACCTCCGCCACTGCCTCAGTGGCTGACATTTAAAATGTTGCTTCCTAACCACTTATGCTAATTGTTGTAATTTTCCTGATGAAGCGGCGTCCTGATACCTTGATGCAGCCAAGATAGTTTTACATTTTCTCTGTGAGCACCGCTCGGCCATTTGGTCCGTGTAGTGTCAGCTTGGAGTGCTACTGAAAGCCGGCAAAATTGCAAGCAAATTGCATCAGATTGCCAACATTGTGAAAAGGTAAATTGCTTGCAAATCTATTTAAACCACTGGCCTATTTTCATCAGCCACAGTACTTGGTATTCATGATTGCTTAATTGGTGACCTTTTCTATTGTGTAGTGCTTTATGGTGTAATGGAAAGCGATCTTTACCAAACCAATTATGCCTTTTTTTCTCGCCCAACACCCATACATTATAGTTGTGATTGCGATGGCTAGTCCTTTGTAAATGAACTTTCAGATTCCAATTATTTCTTTATATAACTGATGGAGGATAAAGAGTCATTTGTTTGCTATGATGTTGCATTTGAAAGCTCTTTGAGGCTGAGACTGTCAAAGCAAATGGAGGCGCAAAAGCCACAAAGTCATGCCCTGCTTTTGACTGACCCCTCATTTAGCGGCGCTTTCCCATGCCGGAGACCAATTATGGCCTCAGCTGGTGAAATATTTTGTCAGATTCTTGAAAACAAGTATATTAGCTCAGGATTCAAATGAATGTTTTATCTATGGTAAAACGTGTGTTTAATCTACTCTCAGCATTCTGACCGCTTTGTGTCTCATTTTTATGTATGTTGTAAAAAAAAAAAAAAGCACTTACTGTAAGTAAAGACCCCTAATTATTCAGATTTTAAAGTGCAAAGATTATCGTTACACAAAAAATACACATATTTTTGTGTGTGTGGTAAGAAACAAGATGACCCTTAACATTTAAATGAACTTAAATGCAATAAATATATAAATATAAATATGGTTTGCTAAAGTCTTGTTTTTGGCAGCCTGATGAGATGCTTCTGTCCAGTCAACTCAGAATGGGCATATATGAGTATAACATTGATAATTATGGTCCTTGTTGCTGATTGGTCAATACAAGATAGAGTAACACCTTTTACCTTTTCATTATATCATTGCGCAGCTGACTTATTTTTCAGGGACTGTATCATCAAGCAGAAAGGAAGGTCAAAAAGAAAAAAAGAAGAGTAAAATTCTTTAGTTTTCATGTTGTGCCAAAGATTTATGGTTTCTTCTGTGGAACAAAAAAAAAGCAGATATTTTGAAAAATGTTTTCCTTTTATACAAGAGTCATGCAAAGTCACTGAGGTTCAGAACAATGCCATACAGGTTTGGAAAAATGAGGGTTAGTAAATGATGGCAGAGCCTTGAACTAACAAAATGAAAAATTTTGCGTCCTTAATTTTAAGACAGCAATGATACACTCAAGGCCATATTGGGAAAAGAGTTAACGGACTTTTATCCATGACTTTTGGTGTCCTTTTCAACTTCAGTTTCTTCTAACAAGTTTTTTTTTTTTAGTAGCAGGAGTCATTTTGTGTGTGTGTGTGTGTGTGTGCGGACTGAACAAAAATTCTCTAAACATGTTTCTAAGAAAAATTGTTAGTGTTTAAAACTTGACACACTCTGTACCAACTTTCCAAAGAGTTTTCCATGAGTCATCTGGTCAATTTTACCTTGCACAATATTATGCAAGATCCCAGGATGATGTGCAGCTATTATACAGAAATGATTATTGCGTCACATTTTACTTGTTTCATTTTGGCTGCTGCTTCTGGTTGTCACTGTTAGTTAGCTGTCATATGGTCCAGATTCCATGTTTTTGCCGAATGAACATTTTGTTGATCCTCACTGTGTTTGCATTTTGTGTGTTGAGGCATATCTCATTTGTGTAACTGTTGGCTTTAATATATTTTTAATATGTTTGCCTCTAGTTTTAAGAAGCAAATAAATTCCAAATGTAGAAATGAAAGAACAAGGCACCTTGAATTGCTAAATCTTTAGTTGCCTTGACAAGAAATTTTAAATTTAGTTGACTGTCTGTTACTTAGTAGATAAGATCATTAGATCAACATTAGGTTGAGTTAACTTAAAAAATTGTTGTAGGTTACCTAATTTTTTAAGTTAGCTCAACTTAATTTCCATGTTCCATGTTTAGAATTACATCTTATGCTTAAGCATAAAGGGGAAAAAAAAGCTATTGCATGCGTTAAAAAAGTTTATTTTATCTGGCAATATGTCATCTTGCAATGTCTATTCATGAAGCAATTTTTGTTTATGTTGCAGAAGGCTGAAGCTGAGCACTGAAGACATGATACGTAAAGGGAAGAGATGAGCGTTTCAATAACTATGCTGCAGAGGCGCGAACAATATGCTGTGTGTGTATCTATTTGTGAGTTTGTGTGATTGATAGAGGGGCTGGCAGCGCATGTGTGTTTTCCTGCAGGCTGAACCCCAGAGCAACAGATTCCTTCACTCAGATTAGCTAATTTTGATTTGTTTTCAGACAGGGTGTGTGTGTGGGTGTGTGTGTGTGTGTGTGTGTGTGTGTGTGTGTGTGTGTGTGTGTCTGGGATTCAGGGCCTAGACTGTAAATTTTTCCTGCTACGGGGTAGAAGCTGATTGATCTCTCAGTGTAAAATCGATAAGAAGACACTGTCATTTTTGTAACGAATGAGCCGCTCTGAGGAGATAGATTAAGACTCCACAGATCTTACCCTGCCTCTCTTTCATCAATCCCGCCCTGCCTGGGTTCGGCTGGCAGAACCCGCAGCCGGCTTCAATCTCTCGCGCGCTGTATTAGCTCGGACCTGTTAGCAGAGGCCTCTTCATTATGCCGTGTATATTTCATCCGTATCAGCCGACATGCTAAAATCAAATATTTGCCCCTTTCCCCTCTTATGTCTGATCCACCTTGATTTATCTGTTTTATCATTTTCCGAAATACATCACACAGAGGGGTTGATTAAATCAAAAATTGAGGGCCATTGTCTTTCTCGCACGTCCTTTATCAGAACTAATGTAACGAGCACGCTCATTTGTCTCCGGTTGTTACAAGGAATAAAGTCAGCGGTGCTTTTTGGCTGTCGGCGAGGCCGAGATTAGGAGAAGATTAATATAGTGCCTCTCGTCTCTCTCCTCTTCCGCTCTCTGTCTGCTCTGTCGCCTCTTGTATCGTTGCGTCGGAGATGTGCCGCACTCCCTCGCGGGCCCCTGTTTAACCTTCACTGGCTCATCTATTATAGCGCACCTCCAACCGGTAAGCGCGTGCTAAACGTACTCGTCGTGCCTTCGCTTTATTGATGATGGGAGAACACCATTGCATAATCTCAACTTTTTCCAGGCCATTTTTCACCCATTGCCTCTGCTGGTTTTTCTGATGAGGGCTCATTTTTTGAGTGTGTGTTTGGAAGAGCATTGCTCATTTATCAAATATTAATACACGCATGCATGCAAAATACAATGACATGTGCATGATTAAAATCTCCCTGACATTCCACATGGATGGGCTGTCACTCCTCTTAGTTTAGGAACATTTTTTTTTTTGTTATTTTAAGGAATTTTTTTTAAATAATTGGATTGCAATTTATTTGACAAAATATTTGATCATGAATTTTAATTAACTTAATTAAAAAAAATTATATATATATATATATATATATATATATATATATACAGTACTGTGCAAAAAAGTTTAGCAGGTGTGTGAAAAAAAATGTAAAGTAAAGTAAATGCTCAAAAAAAAAATGTTAATGTTAGTTTATTTTATCAATTAACAAAATGCAAAGTGAGTGAACAGAAAAAAAAGAAAAATCAATCAATAAATAATTGTTTGGGTGTGACTTTCTTTGCCTTCACATTCTTCATATCAATTCTTCACACACACTTTGTTTTTTTTTTTTTCGGGGCAGGCAGGTAGGTTGGGTCTCTCTTGGCTAACACATTCCTCTGTGGATTTTAGGTTTAGCTCTGTTGATTCTCTCTCTCTCTGTAATTTCACAGACAGACAGACTCTGAGATGATGGGCTCTGTGGGGGCATGCCATCATCACCATCCTTCCCTTCTTCCTTTTTCTTTCTTAAGATAGTGAAGATACTTCTTCGTGACTTTTTGTATGTTTGTGTTCGTGCTCATGCTGCAGATGTATTTATGGGGTCGTTGCCATGCTGCTGAAATTGGTTGGGGGATGGATGTATCTGTACCTACTGGCATTGTCATGATGGATTAATTCTGACAATTGCCCCCACATCATTTGAAGCAATGCAGCAGCAGCAAAAAACTGCACCCCACTCCATGCTCAATGCTTCACTGCTGCAACTTGCACCCTCTCCAGGATCACCTCCCTCCCTTCACTTCCCTGCACAAACTGCCTTCTGCACCAGCCAATTTTGAATCACTTTTCCTCAGCAAACGCACTTCAGTTTTTTGCACCCAGTGCTTTTTTTTGCTGTTTTCTTTGAGTTTTTTTCTCATTTTTCCTGTCGGAGGTATGGCTTTTTGTTCCACGTCGGAGGTTATGCTGCATTTCTGCAAGTTTGGTTCTGAGAAGACTTCTTCCCACAGTAGATCTGTTTTCCAGGTGTTTTTGTACCAGTTTCCCATGTTTTTGTGGGCTTCCAATGGAACTCTGTGCTTCAAATCTTCCGATGTCTGATGGTTGACATTGTTATCTGCGATGTGTAAGTAATCTTGTTTGTCTTGGTGTCTTTTGCTGTAAGTTTCCTTTTGCTTGCTCTGTGTTCTTGTCTCTTCATCTGACTTCTTGACTTGGTGTTGTTGGAAACCCTGAGTTGGTGGCTTGCTTCTGTCTGCCTGGGAGAGGTTGTGTTTGCTGCGTGCCTGGGCCTGTTGTGTTGTGTGTGTGTGCTTGTGTTTGTTCTGCTTTGCTGTGCTCCTTCTGGATCTTGTACTTGACACAGTGTTTCATGTTGTCTGCTTTGTCCTCCTCTGTTCCTGTTTTTTGGTGTTTCCTTTGTTCCTTTTTATTGTTTTTACAGCTGTTTGTATTTCATTTTGTTTTGATGAATTTCAACCTACATATTGAATAATTGTACACCTTTTTGTGTTATGCAAAATCTATGACTTTTTATTAATATAACTGAAAAATTTGATTCAGTCAAATCCTAAAAAAGGTTTGCTTTGTTGTTTTGTTGATTTGATATTGATTTGCATTTTGTTAATTTTTAAATATTTGATTTAGATTTATATTATTTTTTGATTTTTTTTTTTTTTTATTTGATTTGTTTATTTTACTTTATTTTATTTTTTGCAAGTTTTTTTTTGAAACAATTCTTTTTTTGTATATATATATGTATGTATATGTATATGTTTTTTTACTTTTTTTAAAATATGTCCTTAAAAGTAATTTGTTAATGGAATATTTTCATTTTCTATCAAGTTGTAATTTCGTCAAATATGCAACAACTGTGAAAATTATGTTAGCATAACTGAAATGATCCTTTACTTAGTTAGTAATTTTAATTTCAGATAGTTGATCTTTTTAATGTTAATTCCATCATGTAATGCTATTAAACACAACACATTGTTTGAGATGTGATGGAAATAATATTGCTGGTAATGTTTTTGACAGAATTCTCCACCATTCCTAGTAGATAAATTAGACACACCCGTGACCGTGTGAAAGTGTTTTAAGTTCATTTTCTTTCCGTTTCACAATCGATTGACACTTGATGTTTAATATTTACACTACAAAAAATGATCTACTTTGAACGGAACTGTATGAAAAGTTTGCTTTTGTACTTTTAGCATTGAGTCTCCAGGGAGTGCAGATCAAATACAAATGTAATTCCCTCTTGTACTCTCTCATAATCTTGTAACAATTGGGGCTTGTGTTCAGTAGATTATTTATGACCATCACCAGCATGTGTTAATCACAAGGACAAGCCCCCTTAAGAGTTTGTGAAGAGAGAGAGAGAGAGTAAGAGAGAGGGATGTGGATAAATGGTGAGTGAGCGAAAGCTGCGGCGTGTAATACTTGTTTAATTCCCATTGGGTGTGCTTCTTATCAAATTAAAGTGGGGGGGGGGGGGTTCTGTCAGGACTGATGGCTGTTCCTTTTGGATGGGGCAGCATGTGTAAAATCGGCCAACAAGAGATTTGGGGTGGTGCTGGTTAGTGATAGGGAGCACCACACGGCATCGCACGCCCCTGTCACTTCACTCCCCCTCTCCCGACTTGCCGCTCCCGCCCCGGGGTCAGCTGTCCCAGAGCGCCAGCTACAAGGACTGGCGCGGGGAGACGGGGGCCCACTACATCACCTCCAGCTGGGAGACTTATTACTCCCACCCCTCCTCACCTGGCCCAGGCCATTCATTACATCATCAGCCTATTAAATATTCATGAGGTTAAGGACAGGAGGGAGGGGGATTGGCTGGTGGGGAGAGGAGGGGTGGGGTACAAGGGGTTTTGATTCTGCAGGTGGCTGTTAGGTCTGTAATTGGTCCCCACTTGCCTCAGCAGCGTAAAATTGTTTTCATTATGCGTTCACACGCGGGCCGTGCGAGAGCTTCCCACAGGGTCCAAAAAGAGAAATTTCACTTAAACAAGCTCCCAGCCCGCAGAATGAAAGAAAAACGAGAGGAAGAAATGCTTTAGGGAAAGAAAACATGATGGGAAGGCTAATAATTAACTAGCTTTGCACAAACAAAAGCATGGGATGAAGAGAGAGAAAGACACAGGAAAACAGAGTCAGATTACTCCAAAATAGAAGGGGAAAAAAAAAAAATCAATCCGGCAGTTGGGGGGTGGCGTTACCCCCTCACCCTTGTGGCCCTTGAGAACATCCATAGTCACTGGGGAGGAGGGGAGGGATGTAGGGGGAGAGAAAGAGCGAGAAAGAGAGAAAAGTTTCCACCTGACTGGAGTTCCCATGGTTTGCCATGCAGGAGGGTAAGCAGGTTTCTGCAATAAACTCAGTCCATTGTCCGCCTAGAAAGGCCAGTCAGGTCCCTCCATTTGGATTCAAGAGTGTCTCTTTCTGTGCTCCTTGCGCTGAACTAATCACCACCGTACTTTGTTTAATTGCTGCCAAAGGGAGAGATGCGTTCAAGAAGTCATTCTGATCCCACACACCCCCTCGAGTCCATTTCCTACACCCCCTTCCCTCTCTCTCTCAGCCTCTTTTTCCTTTTATTGAGTTGCACAGTTATGCAAAGACAACAAACAGGGTTGTAGGTTCAATGCAGTTTTGGTCGAGGAGGTGGAGTAGGTAAGTGCCGGGGGCGAAGCATGGAGAAACGCTTCCATCATGGGAGAACGCAACAGGTCTTGCTGGAAACGACGACCGGTCGGTAAGCCTATTGGGCAGGAAGCTCACCATAATCAGGTGCATGTCAAAGCCATTATAATGAACTCAAATTCACTGCTCCTCATTTTAAAATGGACATTCAGAGGGAGAAGGTGCAGGGCTTTGTGTGCAATGACTCTGGGGTCATTCGCTTTGAGGAGGATGGGGGTGTAGGGTGTTTGGATTTATGGGACAGGACCTCCACTTTAGCACACACACACTTATATATCCTCTTCTAGTGAACGAAAAAACCCAGCAGTCGTCTTTTTCGGTCTGACTTTCCAATATAATTAGATGCACTTTTTGTCTTATTTTCCCTTTGTTCCCTCTCAGAGGAAGCGATCACACCTGAACCAAACCAAATCCAGGTCGCCGAATGTCTTCAATAACTTCAGGACAAGCGTTAAAATAAATGTTCGGAGCTCTCATGGGAATGGAGAGCAATAACGTTCAGTGATCATTTACAATTCCCCGTAAGGTGTCTTAAGTTTCCATGCCTGACATCACTCATGACTTAACATCGCCCATCACAGTGGGAGTTTAGCGCACAAGCTTGTCTGCAGCAGTGCTGACGGGGAATCACCCTCCTCATCATCCCAGCGTGAAGGAGACCTTTGCGGGGCGAGGCGCTCAAATCCTGTCTCGCTAAAAGACTCCCCGAGTGACCCCGGGCCACTCATTTAACCCCTCGCTGTGCCTGCAAACCCTGGTAACACAGGGGATTTCAACGCTTGATGCACTTTTGGGGTCCCACTCAGACCAGTTCATTGAGCTCTGTAGGTGGGAAGAGCTAAAATATCTGAGCTGGGAAATCCCTCTTGAATGGCATCTCTCTGGAATGACAAATGAGAGTTATATAGAGTAGGGGTTTGTGTTAGGGAAATTCTGAGTTGAGAGACCAACATGAACACAAAGAGTGCACTGGCACATGTGTTTTATAATAGATTTTCCCTTTTTAAAAAAACAAAAAAAACATGGACACTCTTAAGGAACACCTGCATGTTCTTTTAACTGTTGATTTTGGAAAACCTTGCAGTTTTTTGGAGTCAACAACTCTTCAGAAATGTTGTCGTTCAGCGATTCTAGATAAGATATGAAACATTTCCTCTCATTGTTGAGAGGTTTTCAAAAACAAGGGATTAATGGGACACAATTGCCATTCATGATGCTCTCTCTCTTAAGAGATGGGGGGATTTTGCGCTCTCTTTAAAGAGATAGGGGGATTTGGTATTGTGTGGGCAATTGGGCTGTCCCTCCCTCACTCTCTTGACTTCTGTGGGGGCTGACCGGAGGTCGGAACCGACCAATGAGGGCTCTCCGCTGCCCTGTGAAATATTGCATTCTGGTCCCATCACTCTCTCTCCCTCTCTCAAGCTCAAAGACTGTTTAAATGGTTGTGGTTTATTATTGCCCACTGAGGGCTAAAGTGATCCTCTGTGAGGCCTGTGGGAGAGGAGGGGCCAGAGGACCTGGCTTTCTCTGCAGGCGCTTTTGCTGGACAGCTGTTCAGGCCTTGCCTGACTTTTCATATGGATATGTATGGTAATGGAAGGCAATGGAGTGGGGATGAAGAGGAGGCAGCGTTAGAGCCCTCACTCTCTTCAGCACGCCTCTAAAAGCTCCACAAAAGGAGCAGTAAAAAGGGGCTGCGCCGGTGAAGCTCCTACTTTTTGTGGGCCTGAATTAGTTCTGCAAAAGCAATGAAAGTGATCTTTAGCCGCGAGACAGGGGAAGTCTGCCCACGGGACCCGGCGAGCTCATTAGCACAAAAACGTCTAGCGCCGACAGATAATTGACTGAGGCAGATTCAACTATCACTCCCCCAGAGTCTGTCACAACAGTTCCTTGAGCGCGGCACACACACGGTACACCCCATCCCCACCCCTCCACCTTCAATGACATGATACAAACACATCCCATCACATTCCATTAACACTTTGTGCTTTTGCCTCCATTCGCTCCCAGCTTTTCCTCCCACATCCTGATCTAAGTGCTTTGTCACCACGGCCGTTTTACCCAGTGGTGTTGATGTTGGTAGACCGAGATGAAACCACAGCGGCTGGTTTGCAAACGTCTCTCCAACATTTTTGTTTTCAGCCTCCTGAAATCCTTGCATGTTCATTCCGTCTGGGAAGCATCACAGAATGTGAATCCGTTGACCATGTGGATGTACATCTATGAAGCTCTAGCTCCCTGATCTCCGAATTGGGTAATTAAAAACGAAAAAGTGGGAAAATTTCCCATCTAATGATTTTCTGAAAGTGTTGAGAGCTTGTTTTTTTGTTCTGCTGAGTACAAATGACTGTGGCACACATGTTCAAACCCTGCAGAGGCCTCTGCCTGTGCTCATCATAATGGCAGTCTAACTGCTTCGAGGTTAAATTGACTGGAAAATGCTGTTTTAATTTTCATGTTAATTGAAATGGACTAATTGTTAATATATTCACAAGGCGAAAGTACGAAACTAAAATGGGATTTTGATTTCTGTCGAAATCATATTGGCTCTACGTGGCAAGTAACAATCAGTAAATTACAAAAAAAGAAAAAGAAAAAAAAGCCAGTTTTATTAGTTTTATTTTTCCGCTGATTAAAATTTGAATGTTAGCACTGCCCAGCTGTTGAGGTGACTGAACTACATGTTCCACAATTTCAGATAAATTACATTTTTTAATTTCTGCCAGATATATAAAAAAAAAAAGATCTCTGGATTCATGATCTTTTTAGGTCCAATAAAGTCTTTTGATAACGGAAAAAAAACACCTTTTAATACATTTAATCTAATTCGAGTCCCTAAAAGGAATTACGAGATACGGACGGTGGGGGGTGAATCCGCATCCAACAATCACACTGCATTTGCAAGAGAGAGAGAGAGAGAGAGGAGAGAAAGAAAAAAGACAGAGAAAAAGAATTTTGTCAAGCAGCTAAACAGGCCTATTCTCCATGGCAGCCCCCTTCCTTCACGGGCAACTATAGAAATTAGCCCTTGCCTTCTCTGCGCTCTCACACTTGGCTACACACGCTTGCATGGACACAAGGAAAAGTAGAAAAAAACTCTTTTCTTTCTGTCAGCATTCCTAGCCAACAATGGCTAGATTAGGCAACGTGAGGGCCCCCCTTGGGGGGGGCGTATTGAGCGGCCAATGGCCCCAGCAGGAACAGCTGGTGGGGGTTAATGGCGACTGAACTCCGCAGTCGGGACCCTTTCTCCATTGTGTGGGCCACTCATGGGAAGGGAAGGGGGCCGCTGACAGATTCTGGGTTGTGAGGGACCCTCGGTACAGTGTGAAGGGGTCATCTGAGTGATGCGTGTGTGGTGCGTCGCTGGCAAGTGACAAAAAGGGACGTGTGGACTAGGGAATCAAAACGGGCTTCCGGGGACATTAGCATCAGTTTAGATTCAGCATTGAGAGGCAAGAAGGAGACACTGCACATGTAAGGGAACATTAGTTGGAGGGAGGTGAAAGGGAAAGGGAAAGTGAAGACAGGCTGGAAGGAATTCCCTGTGAAAAGAAAATGTTCACTTCCTCCTTCTTCACTTTTCACCCTCTAATCAAGTCAATACAGGTGAGGTACTTCAGGATGAGTCAATTAAATTCAATTACTTTTACTCATTCGATTAATTAAATGTTCTTGATCTCAAGTACACATTATTTTTTACCCCCTGTAATCTTTTCTAATTTGATGTTTGTGTCTTCCAGTAGGAAGCTGGCGTCTTGTGTCTACTGACACATTAGATCCACACGTCAGGTGCTCCAGCAATGAGTCTCCAATATACATCTTAATGTAGATGTTTTTTTTTTTTTCGCATTCAAAAGACTGAATAATGATTCCATCCATAAGCCTAGACACATGTGGATTTTCAGTGCAACTTTAAAATAAAAATAAATAAATAAAATGTATTAAATAAATGTAATATATATCAGTTGAATCCAGGTCCACAGGTACTAAATTAGAAAACTACCACTATACCAATAAGAACAACTACATTTTGAACATACTTTTTCATATTATGTCCATGACATGACGTCACTGCTTCCACCAGTACTGTAGCAAACACATTTAAATTAGTATATAAGACTGGCTGTCACAGCTTGGTGACCAGAAAACGCACCATTTAGCAGTTTGTGAATATTATAAGATCACCATCTTGACAGGACATGGTTCCTTGTCAAACGAAGAACTTCATGGTTTAATCCCAAACTCCAGCATGCAGAATTCCGTCCATTTTATGTCAAGCTACTGTGCTTCATGTCGCTCATTAGTTGCCTGATTATGATAGCACACCGGTGTAACATTTAATCGAGGCTGACACCAGATTTGCCCCTGCTACAAATCCCCCTCTGCCATGCAAATTGAGTCGTTTGAGTGTGTGTGTGTGTGTGTGTGTGTGTGTGTGTGTATGTAAGGGGGGTGTTTGATATGGTGCAGCAGGCTCGGAAATGAAAGATTAGTGTGGAGATGAGACACAGGGGACGTCTGGCCTTTGCTCTCAGTACTGTGATTACAAAGACGCCTTCAGAGGACTTGGTGTTTTCCACGCCGAGCACTGGCACTGTGCTGAGGGCTGAGGGAGATGAAATTAACATCGCTTTTTCCATCTCCACTGAACAGAGCCTAGAGAAAATAACGCATTTCCCTTGACAGTCATACTTAGTCTGGAAAACCAGAAATGTTCTGTTACTGTAAACCATTAAAAAAGACGGTTTTACTGAATATGATTCATCTAAATTTCTACAAAATTGGGAAAACTCTCGGTTTACAAATTCAAAATTGCACCAGGACTTACATTTCTTCAAGGACGGGCTTAAATGCAAGACGTTTCTTTTCCTTCCGTATCGTTTTTATCCTGTGAGATTAATGGATAGGTGCTTTGACAGATAACTGTGAGGATCAAATATTATGGGTTGTCTGTACAAGATTTGATATCCAGTGCTGTCAACCTTTTCTTGATATTTTGAGGATTTTAAGGCATTTTAACTGTACTTTTCCCCGTCAAAACACATTCTTCGATTTGCGTACAGATTTGTATGCAAAAGAAAGTACGAATTTCACAAGGAGGCCTAGAGGTAAAGCACAAGAACTGATTGTTTTTTTTCTGTCAGTCATTAAAGCTATCAGCTTTTATGATCTATTGCAGTACTACAGCATCACCTGCTTCTGTGAAATTCATTATGAAATATATATGCACATGGACTCTTACTTATGTTTCCTCCTTGAACAGTAGTTTATGCAGCTTTTATGTCTCATACACTGTAAAAAACACTTTGCCACCATTTAAAGGTATAAAACAATTAATTGCACAAGACTCCAGTCATATTAGCATTTTATTCTTCATAGAGTGGGTTGCCTCATGAGGGCAGCCACATTGAGGTTCCAGCTGAATACTGTTCACACTTCCTACCTCTGAATATGCCTGTAATGAGTAGTATACCCAAATTCATTGTATTCATAACAGTAGGCAAAAAAGCACCCCAATGATTTCTGCTGAGATTCCGAAGTCTGCATCCAATTGACACTTTACGATCCCACGAGGCCACAGGAGAGGAGTTGTGAATGGCAGTGAAGTGACGCAACTGACACTGTTGACAACATGGGGGATCTAATACATCCAAATTATCTGCTTGCAGATAATATGTTAAAGCACATGCAAAGTGCTTGATTATAATTGTAGTGTGTTTTTCAATGTTACATTTAAAGGGGTAGTTCACTCAAAAAATGAAAATTCTCCTCCTGTCGTTCTAAACCCGTAAAAACCTTTGTCCATCTTCAGAACACAAATTAAGATATATTTGATGAGATATGAGAGCTTTTTGACCTGATAGACTGCGACGTTATTACCACTTTTTAAAGACCTTGTTAAATACCTACAATGGTTTAACCTTAATGTTATGAAGCGACGGGAATACTTTTTGTGTGCAAAAAATAACATCTTTATTCAACAATTTCTTCTCTTCCATGTCAGTCTCCTATGCTGTTCACGTAGTAAACACAGTGCAGCACTTCCAGGTTCTACATCAGAACGCCGGCTCAATATTATGTTGAACATCATGAGCGTGAGTAATTAAAGACAGAATTTTCAGTTTCAGTTTCTTGGGAGTATTCTAAAAGTATATTCTTTTAAAGGGGTCAAGAACTGCATAGTTTTATCATGTTTCCTGGGATACACTTATAATGTTAATATGCTTTTGACATCAAACATTTTCATAATTTAGAAATTTAGAAAGAGCATTTTTCCGGCCTTCTGATTTTAACGCTCTCTCTGTTTTAAGGGCGTGTCTGCAGTGAAAAGTGTTGATTATAGCATTACAATTAAATCTATGCCATTATATTTAGATTGTGACATGAAAAATTGCAGTGAGCTGATCACAGACATGTTGTTGAGCGCACTGAAACAGTGATCTCTTCATTACAACTCTCTCTCAACTTTCATTATAACTAACAAATTAAAATCAAAGAGATTCTTTGAATAAAACGCACTGTTTGATTGACAGCTCCAGCGATTGTAAAGGGAGCGTTCTTTGATCGCATTCTTTGTATAATTTAATCATTTAAATAACAGATTCTTTTCATCCTACTAATTGAAGTCAACCGTTTAGTCACTGGTTTGATTAACTGACTCATAGACAAAGAACATCTGACATGAAACATTACATCTCAGATTAGGCATTAGAATTAACGATTACTTACATGCAGTTGCATTACTGTCGCGTCAATATCTTAAAAGTCTGTTTGCAAAAGCTGTGCCGAAATGCGATTGATTTACCAAAGAATCCACAGCTAAACGTACCGAATACAAATAAATAATGCTCAACTGAGACATTCAGATGGTTGAAAATAATTAAGCATATTTTAGCATTAGGATGCTTTGAAAGGTAATGTTATTTTTAGTCCTGTATCGCTCTTCTCTCCCCCTCATCCCACTAACATGGCAGTGAGCGGGGTTAACTTTACAATGATGAAGCAGGTGTTGATTTCTACGAGGCGGCGTTTCGCCTATCTGTGACATAGATAGGCACATTCCATGATCAGTCATTCAATGGGCCTGGTGTCAATAAAAGCTTTTATTGAACTTACAAAGAAGTTTTCAGGATATTCTTATAGTAGGATGACCTCTTATATATCAAAAGCTGACCCTATAAAGTACTGTATATTTTTTACTTAACAAGCACTCTTTTTAAAAGTATGCTAAAGTGTACTTTATTTCCACAAGGGCGATTCTGTGTTGTTGTTGTTGTTTTAACAATTATGTTTACTTCTTCTTTAAAACTTTTTTTCTTCACTTTACTTCTAGCTGAGATTTGAAGTCATTAAATGGGTAAATTTCAGGAATCTTCTACTTAAAACAGCCCCCCATTTTTCCTGTAACACCTGTTTTCATCACTCCCCCTCTATTCTTCACTCTTTCTCATTCTGTAATGATACCAGAGGGCTTCAGCACAGCCAGAGCTGGGACGTGTGTCGTCTTCACCCCCCTCCCATCAGTAAACATTTCATTTCCTTGTCCTGTCAGCAGTGTCTTTGCTCTGTGCTTGTTGGCAGGGCCCCTAATCTGAAACACAAACTCACTTTTGTAGATTAGCCACTTCATCTTCCTCTTCTCATTGAGGACACTGTTGTCCCCCCCGCCTCTGCATCCCGGCAAGTTATGCTGTGCCTATTCGCCAAGCTCTGCTGAGCCACTCAAGTCCAGCCCTGCTGTGTTTGTCGTCCTCCCAGTGCGTTTGCCCAAGTCATTGTCTTTTAAAATGGCTCTTAAGAAAACATCTCATTGGAAGTGGCGTATGATTCCCTGGTGACGATCGGTTGCCTTCCTGCCAGTGTTTATCACTGAAGCCTGAGCTAACTGCATCAGTCTCCACTGTCCCCCTGTGCTGATGATGGAGGGAAATTGCATTTGCATACTGTAACTCAACATAGCTTGGCAGAACTAAATTACAATCCCTTACAACTGCAATTATCCTGGGAAAACAGCCAGCGCAGAGCTCTCTTGGAAGAGCTGTTTTTGTCCCCCCCCCCCCCACCCTTTATGAGAGACAATGAATCCTGCTGCGGATACGCAGCTACCTGTTTTTACACGTCCCCTCCTTCCTCGAAACACCTGTGCTCAGTGGTTGTCTCATTGTTTTTCTCATCCTTCGCTCATAAAGATTGAGAGACCAAAGAAACGACAGCAGGAGGCTCTCACTGACTCATTCCTCCTTTCTGGCGCCAGCTCGCTGACGGTATGCTTCCTGCCACCACTTAAAAAAGTTCGTCATGTGATGCAGAGGACTTGAGTTTCCAGATGCTAATCGTACTTGTCACCATAAATCCAACAGGTTTGGCTTGGGGCAACCGCAAATATGTGAACTGCACTTCAGTTACACAGACCGACAGGTTTCTGACATTAAAGCAACATCTCAAGCATTGCAATTTGCAAGATGTTTAGTTTTAGTGTACTGTTTTTTTGGGGGGGTTTTTTGGTGGTGAAGGATGTCTGTCTCATGGCAGATGTCGGGTTATGGTTTCTATGATTGACATTTTTAATGCCGGATAAAAAAATAAAATAAATTAAATTAAATGCTTCATTTTGTAAAAAAATGTTTTTTATATATTTTTGTATTTTGCAAGTAATTTATTCATTTTATATATATGATGTATTATATTCTATATTATTATATTTATTATAAATATAATGTTAATATTTATGGAAATATATTTATAATATGTTCATATGGAAAATGTAAATCTTATATTTATATTATATAATATATAGACACTCATTTAAAATTGCATGTGATATTTTGATAAATTATTATATTATATATTTGATTATATATTATATTCAACATAATATAATACAAAATGTATATCTTACATTTATATTATATATTAACACACACATTTATTCAGTTAAACTCATGTATATATGATGTTAATAATACATACATGTAAACAATATTTATATGTAAAAAAGAATAGTTGGCTTAACTTAACAGTAACAGTGGTTGCTTTAAAATTTTGAGTTCATCTAAATTAAAAATTTGAATTAATACAATGAAGGCGATTGGTTTAATCAACAGTAACTCAAAATATTACGTTATCTGAACCACATTAATAATTGAAGTTGATTTGACAAAAGAAAAAATTTTGTGATAACAAATCATGAAAATAATTTTGTATAGTGTATGTGTGTATCTCACAGAAGTATTTGAAAATATTTGATTATAACACTGAAGAAATGACACTTTACTACCATGTAAAGTAGTGAGTGTACAGCTTGTATAGCAGTGTATAGCTGTCCCCTCAAAATAACTCACACAGCCATTAATGTCTATATCACTGGCCACAAAAATGAGTACACTTTAAGTGAAAATGTCCAAATCGGGCCCAATTAGTCATTTTCTCTTCCTGGTGTCATGTGACTTGTTAGCATTACAAGGTCTCAGGTGTGAATGGGGAGCAGGTCTGTTAAATTTGGTGTTATTGCTCTCACTCTCTCATAATGGTCACTAGAAGTTCAACATGGCACCTCATGGCAAAGAACTCTCTGAGGATCTGAAAAAAAGAATTGTTCCTCTACATAAAGATGGCAAAGGCTATAAGAAGATTGCCAATACCCTGAATTTGAGCTGCAGCACAGTGGCCAAGACCATTCAGCAGTTTAACAGGACAGGTTTCACTCAGAACAGGCCTCGCCGTGGTCCACCAAAGAAGTTGAGTGCACATGCTCAGCATCATATCCAGAGGTTGTGTTTGGGAAATAGACGTATGAATGTTGTCAGCATTGCTCTGCATCGCAGAGGTTACGGGGGTGGGGGGTAAGCCTGTCAGTACTCAGACTATACGTCGCACACTGCATCAAATTGGTCTGCATGGCTGTCGTCCCAGAAGGAAGCCTCTTTTGAAGTTAATGCACAAGAAAGCCGTAAACAGTTTGCTGAAGACAAGCAGACTAAGGACATGGATTTCTAGAACCATGTCCTGTGGTCTGATGAGACCAAGATAAACTTATTTGGTTTAGATGGTGTCAAGCGTGTCTGGCGGCAGCCAGGTTACAAAGACAAGCGTGTGTTGCCTACAGCCAAGCATGGTGGTGGGAGTATCATGGTCTGGGGCTGCATGAGTGATGCTGGCCGAGCATGATCCCATCCCTTCGGAGACTGGGCTGCAGGGCAGTATTCCAACATGATAGCGACCCAAACCCACCTCCAAGACGACCACTGCCTTGCTAAAGAAGCTGAGGGTAAAAGTGATGGACTGGCCAAGCTTGTCTTCAGACCTAAACCCTGTTTAGCATCTGTGGGGCATTCTGAAACAGAAGGTGGAGGAGCGCAAGGTCTCTAACATCCACCAGCTCTGTGATGTCGTCATGAAGGAGTGGAGGAGGACTCCAGTGGCAACCTGTGAAGCTCTATTGAACTCCATGCCCAAGAGTGTTAAGGTTGTGCTGGAAAATAATGGTGGCCACACAAAATATTGAGGGACATAGTCACTTAGGGGTATACTCACTTTTGTGGCCAGTGGTTTAGACATTAATGGCTGAGTTATTTTGAGGGGACAGCAAATTTACACTGTTACACAAGCTGTACACTCACTACTTTACATTGTAGCAAAGTGTCATCGGCTCTTCAGTGTTGTCACATGAAAAGATATAATAAAATATTTACAAAAATGTCAG
Source organism: Opsariichthys bidens (assembly GCA_037194245.1). NCBI lineage: Eukaryota > Metazoa > Chordata > Actinopteri > Cypriniformes > Xenocyprididae > Opsariichthys > Opsariichthys bidens. The sequence continues at coordinate 7,327,136 of CM074304.1, read as the reverse complement.
GGGTGTACTCACCTCTGTGAGACACTGTATGTGTGTGTGTGTATATATACACACACACAAAACTACATATATTGTTTTTTCTACACAAGGAAGCTGCACAAAAAAAACTATTTTTTTTCTCAAATAACACATAGAACGTTACAAACAATATCTTACTGTGTATCATTTCAGCTTTAAATCAGACATCTTTCTAGATCCATAAACACAGAATCCTTGCTAGAGAAATATAAATGTTACTGTTTTCCTAAAGTGCCAGGAATATTGTAGAATTATGGATTAGTTGTCATGTCATGTCCAGAGTCCTCTTATTGATGGCAGAAGAATGTGAAAGTAGCTAGCGACCTGGACGTAAAAGATCAGGATTTATAGCCTGGAATCTCTTGAACAATTTTATCAAAAGCCCATTCCAGCGTGGCATTTTTCTTTGGCTCATAAATCAGTGTTGTGAAGCCCCTTTGGTGGACAGTAAGAGGAGATAGATGAGCCGGGGGAGAGGTCAGTGCTGATTTTTCACCTCAGCATCCTGTCATGGGCCTTAGGCAGCTGCTGTGCCTTTATGAATTGGTCTTTTACTGACTGGTTGTGTTTTTAATTTGTTTTACTCTGTTTGAGCAAAAGGAAAGGAAAAAAACAAGGGTATTAGGACCTTGCTTATCAAAGCCTGGCTGGAGATAATGTATTGATCGTTGAAGGACTTGTGCGTGCCGGCTGGCCTCTTGTGCAGTATAAAAATTGAGCAAACTTTTGACAAATGAGAAAGCAAGACTACAATTTGACCATCTCTGAATTGATAAGTACCACAAGATCGTCTCATTTTTTTCTGTCTGATATGTATATCGCTTTGGAAGTTGTGCTGCAGATCATATTAGACAGTTGCCAGGCGCATGTATGCGAGAATCAGAAAATCACTTTTAATAAATTTTATGGCTGCAATATGTTAATGAAAGCACTGTATGCAACAGACTTTACACGGCGAGTGTGAATGTGACAGCTCGCGCCCTCTCTTAAAGCTTAAATGATTTATCCCTTCATCCGTCATGGCGGGCCTGTTTGTGGTCAGGCGCGCACTCTCCCATCTGATTGAAAGGCCTTCATTTGCTATGCGGTTATGTAAAGCAGAGGACTCTCGCTGACCTTGGCTCTTTGAATGATGGGCGGTGAGTGAAGCATCCACAGAAGTGACAGTGGAGTCGAGGCCTAAACCATCATGACAACCCACATTTGAGGGAGTTCAAATGCGAGAGGTGCTGGTCATGTGTTCGCGTCTTTTATCCATGGCAGGCTGCTCTTTAGAAACATCAATACGACCTATAATAATGCCTCTGCTGTTAGAGATTTTTTCTCTGAGTTTATCAAAGGACAAAACTATGTACACTATAAACAAATGCGAACACACTAAAAAATGGTACGATTTAAAAGCAGTTTATTACAGTAAAATATTCACAGTGTAATTACTGCAGGCTAGCTCATTTTCTGTGAAAACTTATTCGCTGTAAGAAACATTACAATATTAGATAACTATATGGGATCATGGACCCTTTTCACAGACTGTGATGATGCATTTCCATGTATGTCCTGATTTTGTAGAGTTAGACGCATTCCTGGATGAACACATACCCATACCCATAACTTATACATAAAATCAGAGGGAAATGATAGGTGAATTACACTGATGTAGAAGCACCTAATGCTGACAGTAAGCCCAAACTTGACAAACTGTAAACTTGTCCTTAAGATCTGATTGGAATGTTGTTCCAGCAACATCTTTGTTGATCCACGAAGATGTTGCACTTGGTGAAATCAGGTTCTGGGCATGTGAACAGTTCAGCGTTGCAAATAGAGTAGATTTTCATATTTTCTTTTTTTATTGTTATATTTTTATATCACCATAATATTTGTGATATATTATCTCAACAGAAAATTGTGGGTGTTTCTAATGTACGGCCAAGGTCGTAATCAATATTTGTATATTTTTCCCTCTTTTTGAAATGTGTGGAAATGCTATCATGGATGTTTTTTGGGTTTTTTTGGGAGCAAATGGAAATAGAAAAATTATATTTACTGCCATCTCCCGTAGACCACTATAGAAGTTTACCCAACTATGACGATTTCCGCTTCTGAGAACCAAGGGAATGGGAAAAGGGTTTCGTTTGAAGTCACCAATATTCTGATTAGCTATTGGGAACTTGGACTTTATTAACTTTCTATTTGCTTTATTTTTTCCAAGCTAGTTACACTCCCAAATTTCGCTGTCCCCAAGCAAATGAATTTCAGTGTGCTTTTTTTCTACTTTACTTGATTCCCTCATGATTACAGTAGAATATATCAACGACTGTTGAAAACTGCTGAAATTAAAATGTTTTTAATGATCAGCTAACTTAACTATAAATCAAATATTTCAACAGAAGTTGAAAAAAAGCAGAATAAACAGAAAAATATAAAAATATTCTTTTTCAATATTACATGCTAGTTCGTGTCTAATGTGACCGTGATTTTGCCAAGACAGACGTGTTCCTGGAAGAACATACCTTTCTGAAAATTTTGTTCTAACCCTACCCATAACTCACCTCAAAAATAAAGGAAATGATAAGTGAATAACCCTGATCTAGAAGCACCTTACCCTTGTTGTAAGCCTAAACTTGACATAAATTCTAAACTTGCCCCTAAAATCTGATTGGTTGATTGGAATGTTCTTCCAGGATCACCAAAGATGTTGGTCAGGAACATGTGCTGTACTTGTCAGAGCTTGTTCATTTATAAAAGATAAATATATTCAAGTCAATTATAAAAAAATTCTATTTTTAGAGTATAACTATTATCAGCATTGATAATAATAAGAAATGTTGAATCTTGAGCTGCAAATCTGCATATTATTGATTTCTGAAGGATCATATGACACTGAACCACTGAAATTATATTTTAAAATATATTAAAATAGAAAGTCATTTTAAATTGTTATAATATTACTGTTACGTGTATGTTTGTTCTGGACTCTGTTTGTGTTTGGATTTTGAGTTTCAGTCACGTGTTCCTTTTTGTCTGTATGTACCCGCCACGTCGTCATTAGTTCATTCCTATCAGCTGTGTGTAATTAATTAGTCTTGTTTGATGTGTTCCTGTTATAACCAGTCGTTTGTAGTTGAATGGTGTTTGTGTGTACTCTCCCTGTGATTCTCTTGTATTACTAAGTTATATGTTAAAATGACTTCCTTCCTCGTGCACTTCTTCCCTGAACACAGTAGTGATTACTGTTTTTTACTTGTATTTTCGATTAAATGCAGAAATTCTACTGTAGTCAGCTGAATGTTTTCGTTATGCGTGAACTTTTAGTATGTATATTTAGTATTTAATTTCAGATTACATCATTTATTCACTCAAAGTGCCATGAATAGTGTTGTGGCCATCACGCTAATAGTTTCTGTAAACATTATTACAGAGATTACTGTAAGGCACTCACAGATAATGATCATGCATCTATGACACCACAGCCATTCCCTGTTCCTGTTCATTGTGAGATCATACACATTTGTCTTTTAAAAATTGTAAACATTACTGTGAAAACGGAGCAAATAGGCTATAATTCAGTCTAAAATGCGTACAGTTTTTTTCCCTGGTCTCTCACCTCAGGCTCTGTTGAAGTAGTTGGTTGACATTCCTGTAAGCTTGGCCCGAAGGGAGTTGGCTGCTTAATGGGAATATTTAAGGGCATCTGCCGTGGCATGATTTACTGCCGCTCTCCGTTTGAAGCTGGGGTCAGAGGTCTCTGTGTACCGGCGGCCCCTGTGATCATTCTCTACAGATTATGACCAAAGTCAAAGAGTCTGAGAGAGAGAGAGAGAGAGAGAGAGAGATGCATCACCTGTATAGGAAGTATCTGTCTAAGACCTGATTTTTCACACAAGACTTTTATTTTCATTTATGTTCACTTTATTCATCTTAGTCTTCCAACTAGTTGGCTTTGTTTTTCTGCGGCTATCAACTGAAAAGCAAGGTTGGCGTCAAGGATCTGTCTCTCCCAGATGTAGTGTACCTCATCTCCACACGCCACAGACACATGCCAAAACTTGCTCCTCTGCTTCATTTGTCTTTTTTCCTTTCCTGTAATTTTTCATGCTAGCTACCTACCACTTACAGCTCAGTAAATTTCCTTCTGATGAAGCACAGTGAGTCAAAAAAGGCCTTCAAAAAGAAACTTTTAAAAATGGCACACCCACAAAAACATGTTAAACATGTAACATGTCAAAGCACTTTTTATTCTGTGTTTTACAGACTTAACAGAGGGGTGTCATGCTTCTATATTTTAATAGTGGGGGTATTACTGAAATAATACATGACCGAGGTAAAAAATAGAATAATAAAAAATGTAAAAAAAAATAAATAATAATAATATATTATATATATATATAATATATATAAAATTATTTTTTTAAAGCATATTAAAATGGACAGTTTTGGGGGGTGAGCAAAAACATGCAGTTTTTGTGTGGGTCCGTTTAATTGTAAATGAACTGCTGCTCCCGGCCCACTTTCAAGAAGAGGGCGGAGCTTCAAGAGCTCATGCAACAAACAAACAGGACAATCTCAAGCATTGAAAATGTCAGAAACTGTTCACTTTGTTCCGGAACAGGTATAGTTTAGTTTAATTATGGATATACAATATGTTATCATCTTGTTTTATCCACAATTATTACAAACCTGTTGTACAATTACACAAAAACACAACTAAAGTAAACCAAATATATACAGACCTCATTCTTTTCTTTCGATATCCGTAAAACAACTCAGATGAGCCGTAATAAAGTGTGTGGCATCACTATGCTCAGAAAATCAAAACGGCATGTCCAATGAGACTGCTTTGGTTTAATGGGGATTTTTTTTTTTTAAAAAGGAGAGGGTGGATTTTTATCATTTTAGGGTGGTTGTGTTCACATACTGCTAACACACATTTATGTCCAAACACCATGTAAATGTGGATTTTGCATAATAGTTGCGCTTTAAAGAGCAGATGACTTTGAACGAGCATTCTATTAATGTTACTGGAACAATGTTTCTCAATGTTTGAGAGAATCATGACAGAATATTAGCAAAAGTACTTAAAATGTTCCCTGTTAGCTGGGATCAAATACTTTAGTCCCAATTCAGAGGCTGCATCCTTCAAAGGCTGTATTCAAAGGCAGCGGTGCGACGAAGGCTGTCGGAATTATTCAACATGATTTTATATAGTTTTACTCTTTATTATGTACATAAATAGACCAAGGTGAACATATTTAGACAGGTTGTTTTGTTTTCAGACAGTTAAAAATAATAATTTTCAAAAAAGTCCAATATAAATGTTATGCAGCTGTCACAGTTGGCCACGCCTTCGAAGTCCACGTCCTTCAAAAGATGCAACCTCTGAATTGGGACAAAGCTTATAAATGAGAGAAAGTGGAACATGCAAAATGGCAGAATAAGTCTCACTTTCTAAATATAAGAGTCTGTCGCCAATTGGTTAAGTCACTGCAGCTGCCTTTATATCCTGCGGTTGCTCATGTGCATTGGCAAGTCCAACCTGAAAAATGTAGTTTTTTTTTGTCATGATTTGAGCTTATTGAAAGAAAATTTACGAGACCGTTGTCAGATTTCTAATACGAAATTTTAACTGTATTCTTGGCGAAAAGCTTTGAAGAATTTGATGCTTCCCCGTTCAAAGAGATATGAGTTGTAGGCTACATAACTGAAATAGCTTAATAGCTGATTTCATAACTGAAATGGCCACCCGAGAGGTGTTTCAAAGATGACCGCCAAGAGAAATGACTTGCCTTAAAGGGATAGTTCACCCAAACATGAGATTTGTCCCATGATTTACCAACCCTCAAGCCATCCCATGTGTTTGTGAATATTTCTTTTAGATGAACAGAATTGGCGTTTCATTAAAATATAATAAAAATATGGTTCTTACAAGCTTTATAATGGTAGTGAATGGGGCTCTAGAATCCATTATCCATCATAATCCATGATCCCTTATAAAGGCCACCATAATAAAGGCCTTATGCTACACCTACATCGTATGTCATACGTCAAGTCAGAGTAGTTTAAAAGTAAAAAGTAGTAAAAAAAACTAGTAATACTTCAATATTACAATAATAGCTTCAAAGTTTCAGGTAAATACTGTTCTATTGAACTTGAATTCTTTGATTAATAGAATCTGTTTCCACAAAAATATCAAGCTGTTTTCAACCCTGATAATTAGAAATGTTTCTTGAGCACTAAATCAGCATATTCGAATGATTTCTGAAGGATCATGTGACACTGAAGACTGGAGTGGAAAAAAGCGTCTTTAAGATTGTGGCAAATTATCTGTGCAACTTACATTTAGCTACGTAAATGTGTGATTTTTGTCTGCTTGACAGAAGACAATATCGGATCCAGTGTGCGGTCTCTCGAAGTTCACGTCTATTGTAAAACGTTTTGTAAAGCACAACCAGCTACTTTAAGGTGTTTCTGTCAAAGAGCAGCCCATAAAATTTGCTGTAAATGTCTGTGTATCATCAACTCACTCAGACCACTTGAGTGAAACACAAGATTTCCTTCTCTGCTTTGAATGTCCTAATGATTTCTTTCTCCCATCAAATCAATCAATAGCAAACAAGTCCCACCAGACAGCTAGATAACTGTTGGGATTTGATGAGTCAATCAACAGGGGGAAAGAAAAGCACTCCAGTCTCCAGTGTACCTCCAGACCACCTCCACACGTGTCTGCCCAATCTGGCTTAGCAGGCTGGTCACTGCAAAAACTGAATTTTCATAAGGAGAGTAAAAGGCTGTGATTGCGGCAAACGTCTTCGTCCCAGCCGGAGCTCAAGGCCTCATCTACCGTCATCAGACAGGACAGACGTAAATACTGAGCGCAATCAACAAACAATCTTCATCTGGGCAGCAGGAGAATAATCACCACGCTGAACTTTACAAAAAATTAGGATATCATGGAACAAATGATCACATGATTTGCGAGATTTGCATCATAACAGAAACATTTTATACTATGCAAATGGCAAAGCTGTATTTTTGTTGCTTGTTCTGTATAAACTCTTAGAAGAAAGAAGAAACGGTTCCGTTAGGCACTTTGAATATAGAACCTTTCCCATCATGGGATCATTGTATGGATTTAGTTTCTATTAATTCATGTTTTTTTAATTTTTTATTACATTTTATGAATGAAACGGTTCGCAAACATACTTTATCAATAGAAAAAAATGAAACATGAAAGTATTATTCTTTAAAATTGAATAAAGCACCCTATGGGTTCTAATATAGAAACACAATGAACCTTTTTTTAGTTTAGGATAATTTCCTCGCAATTGTTTCTGAGGGGCGTTTACACAGCTAAAAACGGAAAACCTTTTATGCGTTTTGGACGTTCATTTACACGACAGCTGCGTTTTGGTAGCCTGAAAATGCAAGCTTTTGAAAACAGTACCGCTATAGTCTCCATGTAAAGGACAAAAATTTGTGAAAATGGTGACAAGTTTTGACAAGGTTATCATCTGTCCACGAAAAAAGCAAAGGAAACATACCCTAAGGAGTGACAGACAATAGATGCAAGACAGATATTCTGATATAAGTATATTGCATCGTTTATTGTAATGTGTAAAAAATGACACAAAAAATGAATGAAATGGTATCAGATTGGTAAATGTGACATCGGTACTACTCGTCCTTCTGTCATTCAGTGCATGAATCGCTTTCAGCCTGAGCACCTACAGAACACTTTCTATAGGCAGCGGTGTTAAATTGGGGTGCAGGGATGGTCTAATTGCGGAAAACTCTGGCTAGCTGATTGTGATTTCAGTGTGCCCACAAAGTGTTAAATTACAGGCATCCTCAACCCAAAGCAATGGACCTTTTGATGCTGGTTGCTTGGCAACAACTAATTTAAGCTGGCTTTGTGTGATATGGTACTTTTTTTATTTGGCTGGAAAAAAAGGAAAATTGTTTTGCACATCCGCATCCCTGGGGAGAACTCACAGGGGATTTGGGAAGCCATAGGGGTTAGAAATTAGCCAGCCTTTGGATTTTAAGAGAAAACTGCTTTAAAAAAAACCCCTTTTTGAGTGGCTTTGACTTGCTAATATAATTGAGAAGATACTGAGATCATGGTTGTGATGAATGACTTCATTCATGTCAGAGTGCCAAACACTCATTTAGATAGTCGAGGCAAACATTGACACATTTTTGGGTTGATTTTTTTTAACAATATCAGAAAATCCAAATTCTTTGCTTAACATTTCTATACGGTTAAATGAGAGATGTTTATAAAATGACAGCAGATGAGAAGAAAGAGCGTTCTGCCGTTTCTCCCAGCATAGCTGTGAAGACTGTCATTAAGACCAGTGCCCTATTGAAATCTAAATTCACTGGAATCATTAGAGGCTTGGACCTCCTTCTTCCTCTCTTGTCATTCATTGGGCAGGAAACCAGATGACTGCTGGGAAATAAACAGCACATCAGTGACTCGGCATTAATGTAAGACAGATAAGAGACTTTCAAGCGTCTTAGAACTATATAATTAGCCATTGCTTTCTTAGCATTTGAATGGGCACTTAAACTTTGAAAGCTCTCATTGTCTTCAGTTACTGCCCTATACTCTTAGCATCAGTTAAGCCTTCCATTCAAGAGGAAATCAAAGGTCCCAACATTAAAATTAAGGACAAGAAGTCTTGCTTTTGTAAATCAAAGACATTTGAGTCTTTTTTGTTTTGTTTTTGATTCCGTTTATTGTTATTTTAATGGATTACTTTCAAAGGTGTCAAAGTGAAGATAACGGAGATGCTGTCTAGCTGACTTGCGGGCTCGCTATGTGTAGCCAAATGACAGGAAGGGCTGCGTGCATATTGCATGAGAACAATTACTTGGGAAATTAAAATTTAGTTTATGTCATTCATATACTTGGGTTTTACACCAAGCAACTTCATTTAGAGGCATAGAGTTTGTATATTTTATTATGAATATCATACATTTTATGTTTAAAAAAAATCTAAAAGGTAATTGCTTTTTTTCCTCTAGGAATTGCTAGAAATAAAGCCAGAATTGTATTCTATAAGCTTTAAATGCTGACCTTTTTTCTCAAAATTGACAAATTTTGAGAAATCAAGTCTAAATTGTGAGATAAAAGTTGCAATTACCGTTTTATTTTTTGTGCATGGCGGAAACAAGCTTCCATATTTTATGTGCTTAATAATGGAAATTATTTTTTGAATTGTTTAAAACATTCATGCCGAGTGCATAGAAACAAACTCTTTCTATTCATGTTGGTTTTGAAAAACTTTTATACCATTTTCAAGAAAAGTTTCAATTTATTGACTCTTTGTGTAGTTAATTTATGTAACTATAAAGTAAAAATTAAAATGTATATGAATAATATTTTCTTTATTCCTTGAATAACGTGTGAATAACCCATAATCTATTCATCATTTTAAATATATTTTTCAAAGTAGAATGTGTTTCTTTTGAATATCATGAATTTATTCATTTAACATATTGCATTTTAGGAGAGTGTTTTTTATAAACTGAACTAAATTGGCCTTTATTAGGCATAAATAAATGATATGTTAAGAGAGTGTCACATTCATGAGGGTCTGCATCTTCTCTATGACATAATTTCCTGCTTCTTTTTCTGCCTTTTGGTCGCACCACATGACTATTCAGTATTCAGCGTTTAAAATGATTGGTAACTCTTTACAATAAGGTTCATTAGTCAAACATTAGTTAATGTGTTAACTAACATGAACTAACCATGAGCGATACATCTTTGTTAACGTCAGTTAATGAAAATACAGTTGTTCGTTGTTTGTTCATGTTAGTTCACAGTGCATTAACTAATGTTAAAAAAATTAATAATGCAATTGTAAATGTTAACAAAGATTAATAAATGCTGTATACGTGCAGTTCGTCATTAGCTCATGTTGACTAATGAACCTTATTGTAAAGTGTTACCAAATTATTAATAGACATTGAAACGGTTTTGTTTATTTTCTTTTTCTATGAATTCCCCGCTCCTCTAACATGCTTTTAACAGCTACAGAAATGCATACGTCTATGTGGAGGTGGTGTATTCAATTGTTTTTGTTTGAAAGAATGTGATATTTGTATAAAAGAGATTTCGGATTTTCAACCATAATGGCACAGTTTAGTACATCACATCCTCTAGCTAACACATGTGATCAGGTGTTCAGGGCTGATGAGCTACAACACACGGCAACAGAGTCCTGTTGAAGTGCTGGCAGTGCCATCTGCGTTCCCCGCTCCCCGGCTCCACACATACCGGCACCCACACGGCACTAATGATAGAGGACAACTTGTCATTGTGTCCCAAATATGACTCCCGTCGCTATTTATCAGGACCTCCTGCAGCCCTGCTGTCGTCAAGACTAGACATGGCTGGGAGCTGCATATCCCAGACTAGGTCGAGGTTTGGCGGACTCAGCTGCTGGTCTCGGTGAAGGACTAGATTATTAGGGCCTAATGATGGGTCAGCGACAGGACAAAATCTGCTTAGGAAAGCTGGTGCTGCTGTCTCAGACTGGCTGCTGATGGCAGAACTAATCATGTGTGAAAAGCCACCATGTTGTGGTGGCACCGTTGTGATCCTGTAATGCTTTAGAAGCCTACAGGACAGAGGAGCACGAGTCCGCGGTGGAATACGGGAATCGAATAATAGTGAATGAGACTAAAGCTGGTTACAAAAATGAATGTTTAGAGCAGGGGTGTCCAATCTTGGTCCTGGAGATTTCAGCTCCAACCCCAATTAAACACACCTGAACTAGCTAATCAAGGTCTTATTAAGCACACTAAACTTCCAGACGTGTGTGTTGAGGCAGTTGGAGCTAAACTCTGCAGGACAGTGGTCCTCCAGGACCGAGTTTGGACACCCAGTGTTTAATCTTGTATGAGGCCTCAAATCTGGGTACAATCATTTTTTTTACATTTTACATTTTTTTCATTTAGCAGACGCTTTTTTTCCAAAGCGACGACTTACAAGTGAGGAAAACAAACAATTCTTCATGAATGAATGCAAAACAACACAAGTGTGCTCACAATACAAGTCCCATACATGCATCAGTAATACATAAGAGTAAGTAGGAAAGAAAAGGGAAGAAGGAATTTTTTTTTTTTTTTTTTTTTTTTTTTTTTTTTTTGGGGATCAGTGTTCACGGAAGAGAAGAGAGTTTTTTTTTCTCGATCTCTATTGCCAGATTGCCTTCCTGATTCCTGATCTGATCATTATGGATTCACCTGACTGGATTCAATAACTTTAACATTAAAGCCACAATATGTAAGATTTTTGGATTAAATTATTCAAAAAACACTAGACTATATTTGACTTGTGTACTCATATTATCCCAAATATTTCCAAGAATGTTTAAATCCAGAGAAATAAGCAATTTTAACCGCCTATCAGCGGCGTCATACCTGCGTTACCCATGATTTCCAGTATTATTTTGTAGAAACCATGGAAACACCAAAGACGCTTTAATATGTATATGTTTTATGTGACAGGTGAGCAACATTCATTGACAGAAAACTAATCAGGTTATATAGCTCAACACTGAGTTTGTCTAATTGTTTAAATGTTGTTTTTTTCATTTACCGCAAGTACCATGTTTTACCATGCCTAATATGGACCTTGCTTACTGCAGTATGCAACAAGTGTCAGCTGCCGAGCGAACGCAGAGTCGCATTATAAGACATTTTCAACGCACAAATGTATCTAATATGATAAAACAGCACTGCGTCACCCCACATATGTTTGACCGGAAGAAGCGGAAGCGATCATCTGTGGCATAATAAAAGCTCCACTTTTCTCTCATTAGCAATCGCTCCATCAGCCTTCTTCTGCTCCAGCCGCTTTCAGCCAAACCCTGCTTCATTCTACAGTAATGTTAATAAATCTTTAATACACTGTATTAACTAGCTCATCCTTTGTTAAGACCTTACCGACTCATCAGCCAGTGGCACATATCCAAACAAACCGTCCCATACCGGTGTGATCATAAGATCTTAAACTAGATGGAACTAGATTAAATATTTTGACTGTTGCGATTCCAAATCGGTTTAAAGACCTGTAACTCTGCCTGAGTATCGGACAAGTGTTCACTGTAGGCCAGAGGAGACTAAGCCTGGTTTCTCCCAAGGTTTTTTTCTCCATTTGTTGGAGTTTTGGTTCCTTGCCGCTGTTGCCTTTGGCTTGCTTAAGTTGGGGACACTTGCTTGATATTCAGCAGTGTTTTTGATATGCCTGCATTGGCGCCGTTGTATGTAAACTGAGCTGAGCCGGACGATTACGTCACTGTTTTCTGCAGTGCTGATATACCTAAATTAACTAGACTAATAACTACTGATATTTGCAACGGAATGAATCAATAATTCATAGAATAAGCTGCACAATGACACCATTTTCTTATTAATGTAAAGCTGCTTTGCCACAATCTGCATTGTAAAAAGCGCTATATAAATAAAGAGGACTTGACTTGACTTTGGCTCATCCAAGAATATGATTTCTGCCCTTGTCTCATCTGATTATTTTCCTCCAGTTGTAGATGTGAGGACAACACCTACCATGATTAAGGCATCATCAAGTTCCTCTTTCGTTTTGAATAAGAGACCTCTAGGTGTGAAATTACATATTGTGCTTTTAATTCTTATTGCACATTACTAAAATAATCATGGGAACAATTCTTTAAAAACATTTTTTTTCACAAAATCTGACATTTTCAAACAATATTGTAACTATTTAAAAAAAAAAACATTTTGAGGAAGTGTATAAAAGCACTTCTATGTGCCTTCCTGGAGCTCAAACGGTACAGAATGGCGCTGTGCAACACCATGGATACAACCATGAAATATGTGGGTTAAATTGATCCGCAAAGATCATAATCGTAATAGGAATCTTTGAACGCACTTCCACAACACATCAGAGTGTCAACAATTTGCAGGCATACTCACGACCCAAAATGAAAAAAGTCGACATACGTCAACATCATAGGTTAACCAATATTTCCGACAACTCCGAAATGTAATAAAAGGTATAAAGGCATAGTTCACTGTTATTGTCAACTAATTTTTCAAAGCCCATTTGCTTTTTTTTGTCTTCAATGAAACAAATAAAAACATTCTATGAAGAATATCTAGTGACCAGGGACTTTCAAGTTCTAAAAAACACCTAAAGATTGTATTGTAAAAATGTCTATACCTCCTGATCTCACACAGAGCTATGTAAGAATGTAAGTATGAAAAAAATCTTATTTTGTGTCCCACAGAAAAATGAACACCATACAAGTTTGGGACATGATAATGAGTAAGTACTACATGTTTATTTTCACTTTTGGGAAGAATGCAGAAACCAACCTTGGCAAATGTCTCTATATCAAGGTGCTGAAGTCCAAAGTGATAAAATGTGTTGAACACTTCACTCGCCATTTGATTTGCAGTGTTCTGTAATGACATGACACTCGACAATCTGATTTCATCAGCACTTAAGGTCCCACTGAGCATGAGATTACAGCACATTGACAAACATGCAGGGAGGATGCCGAGAGTGACCGGGGGCCTTCAAATTAAATTACATGCACATTTCAAACTCTCAATGGGAGGCCATCGTGAATTAGAGCATGTGATGGATGACATTGCCTCCCAAAATCTGACGAAAGACACTGGTGTTTCTCCTCCTGCTCTGTGGAAAATGTTCTCCTAGATTTTGATGCTAATGAAAACAGTGTTAAATGAACCATTTTTTTGTCAAGGTATCACGAGAATTCTCTTGAGTGTTGCACTAATAATTTCCCACTGTTCCAGAAACACCTTCACAATCCACAGATCTCATTCAGATGGAGTTAAATGAATGACTTTGATGTGTGATGCTGACATATACAAACAATTGATTCAAGTTCCAATTATCCTGAGCTGAGGGGAGCTTTCTTTGACCCATTTAAAAACATACTGTCGAAGCAACCTTTCATAAGCTCTTTGGGTAATCACTGTAATGGCTCGAGAACTTACCTAATGGCACACATTTTTTCTCTTTATCTCTGTTTCTCTCTCTCACACACACTAAGAGTTGTTTTAGACAATAGAAAATGCAGATCTTACCAGGTATTTAGCACTATAACGTTGGGCTGCTAATTTTATTATATTTGTCAATTTACGTATTCAGTTTTTGTATCAAAATACACACTTATTTTATCAGTGTCTTTGATTCAGTGGTTTTAGTTTTATAGTGTAAATTTGATGCTGTCACCCTAAATGAGGGTGAATAAATATATAAATGAAATGCATACTAAATAAATATAGTTTAATGTCAGAAAAACCTGTCAGTGAGGCGTAATCAGATCTTAAGAAATACGAATGACATTCATCCAAACTAGCCACCAATTTGCCAAAACGTTAAAAAGCTACAGATTACCAGAAGAATGAATTGGACCATGTAGCCCAGCAATTTTTATGTTTACCTCAAATTTCCTGAGGGTATGTCATAGAATAATTAAAATATCAGTCAGAATCTTTCGTCTGAATTCCTAAGATTGACGAAGGGATGGAAATGACAGCAGATTTTGCGACCAGCAGTAGCAGGTTCAAAAGGCATTGTGTGATTCTTTGGCAGTTTAGCGAATTAGCATTAGCATTGCATCACAATGGAAGGACAAACTTTTGTTGTCAGCACTCAATGCTTTTCCCTATTGATCATTTTTAATGGGACATTGTGAGACTTTCCGCTCCGTACTATTATTCTAGAAACTACATATAAAGAAGTAAAAGTAGATATATTTGTTTGTGGCATAATGCTTGTATCAAATGAGTAAAAATACCTATAGAGTTCTTCGCTGTCGGTCACTCAATGGAAACAATGTAAGTTATTAAACTCTATACCAGCCAAGTTAAACTGCCACCTGATACAGTACATGATCTGGGAAGGTCCAGTCTGCCTCTGGCCACACTGGTCACACACAAAGCAGCTGCCCGGGACTGGGGCAATTTGCCCATTTTAGCTCCCCGCGAGTTTTTGCCTGTCAGTGGGTTAGTTTTGTTCCCGAGGCCAATTAGCGAGCCCTACCTTAGCCTGCAGCTAAAAGGCTACTAATGGGAGGATGTAGGGCACTGGGGGAATTCACCTGAGAGGTGTGGAGAGATCCCCACAGAGCTTTAATTTGAGAGGAAAGGGGAGGTGGGGATGGTGGATCGGGGGGATGGAAGACCTCAGAAGCTTTTGCACTGGGCTTCATTGTTACTGCTGGTCGTTTGATCTTAAAATAATTTACTTAATAATCTCACAGCGGGAGCAATAGGTGCTGCTCGATTAGGCTGCCAAGTTTGTGAGAGAGTGTTTAAAGGGGTAGCAGGGGAGAGATACACAGGGACAGTGAGGATTAAACGAACAGGCCTGGTTCCTATGGGAACAAAAATTTCCCAGCATCAGGGTTTTTAGGGTTTTCAAGTATTTCTCAACCCAAAATACATTCCGCAAGTCTAAATTTAGGAGCAGCATATTTCAAGGCTTTTAAGGGAAGTCAGTTACCACCATCATCTTGTGCAGTGGTTCTCAATCTTTTTCACTCGAAAACCTCCCATTGTCAAACACACTATTTGAACCCTCACCCCCCAATACTTATGTGTGTGTATGTATGTATGTGTGTGTGTATATATATATATATATATATATATATATATATATATATATATATATATAATCACATACACGTTTACAAACTTTTATGTTAGATGCAATTAATCACAATGAATATAATTTTTTTTAAATTCGATTAATTGCAACTAATCAATTTTACAGCACTAATTTATATTACATTATCATTTTTAACCAAATATTTTAATATATAAAATGTAATTTATTTAATATATATTATATGTTTAATGAGGAGAAAAAAACACACAAAAAAACTCATGTTTTCCTCACCCAAACTGACCCAATGAAACCGTTCTATGGCGCTTCAGTAATAGTCTGCGGCTTCTGTCCTGCAAACAGAGGCTAATCACAGTAATGATGGGGCCCTATAAGCAAACTCCTGCCCCATCATTTACTTCAACCCAAATCTTAACCAAAGGCCTCTTTTCATCATTAGTTTTTATGAAACTACATAAACTGCAATTATATTTAATGGAAAAAGTTAAAACTCATTTTAATTTCATAGGGGAAATTGAATAAAATGCATGATATTGATTTGAGTCACGCTCACTGTGTTTTGTGGTTTTAGCTCTGGTGTCATCTGTATATGGCAACGTTTGAAAAACCGGTTGTCCTGTGACAAATATATAAAAATGCACATATTTGAGCATTCAGATGCTCAGCTTCTTCAGAATGGGAGATTGTAATTGTTACAAACAATGTAAGGCAGCACAATTACATACATATCCATGATGAATATGCATAACAAAGACCAGCTGTGTGTATTGCATTGGAATACAGAAAAATGCAAATGTGTTTCAATTCAGTGGACCCAAAAGGGAGAGAGGACCCATAAAGAGACGGTGACCTAAGGCAGTTTGGTCACCAAGGCCAACCAGGAGAAAAAGTCCAAGGTTGCTGGGGTCATTAGCCTAGAAAGGCTGTTTCCCATAATTGGCATAAATGCCTTCAATCAGGAGCACGGAGTAGAGAGCTGACCTCTGTCGCTTATGTTAGGCACAGGATGGGGGGCTGGAGCAGTAATGCGCCCATTACAAGCTAGTGAAGTCCAGGTGAATTGGTGTTGCCATTTACTGCACACCCCCTGGCATACAGACAGAAATAGAGAAAAAAAGAGAGGGAGGATTGAGGGGAGGGAAAGGGGAAGACGAGCTCTGATATCACTGTTACTAAATCAGAGCGAGGAGCTGTGAATGCAAATCAGACTGTTTGTATCACATCATGACAGTGTGCTGAAAACATTGATTTGGCAGGCTTTCAGTGGAGTAAAACTGTGCAAAATCAACAAGTGGCAGAATCTTTATATGTTTCTGTAATCGAAACATTACGGAATCTAAAAACGTTTGGTATCTGTTAGAATCAGAGCCTAAAGTGGACGTGTGCTTCGCTGGTAACACTTTACAACAAGGTTCATTAGTTAACATGAAATAATAATGAACTGCACGTATACAGCATTTATTAATCTTTGTTAATGTTAATTTCAATATTTACTAAAATCTTGTTAACATTAGTTAATTCTCTGTGAACTACCATGAACACACAATGATCAACTGTATTTTCATTAACTAACATTACTGGAGATTAGTAAATACAGTAACAAATGTGTTGCTCATGGTATTAACATACATTAATGAATGTACATCAACTAATGAACCTTATTGTATAGAGTTATCATTTCGCTAAATTAAACTCATAATTTTAGATGTAACTTTTTTTGCATTCATAGTTTCCACATAGCAAATATGCATTGTGTAATTCCTAAAATTACTTATTTTCTTTTATTACAACCTTCATGTACAATAGTATCCCATAGGTGCCGACAGGTGATTTGTTTTGGCCACTAGAAGGAAGTGAGTAATGGATCATTTAAAACGATCCAACACTCACTTCCTCAGCAAAAAAAAAAAAAAAAACAGTGAATGAGTGATTTTGTCCCTAATCGGTTGAGTAACAAAAAAGATTCAGAAAGTGTAACTTTAATATGGACCATTCAAAAATATATGATTAATAATAAAAACTGGTATGATATTTGATTGTAACTTGAAATTACACTGTGAGCAATTTTCATTCATAAAGTTCGCTGTAGTAATATTTGTACAGGCTCACTATTGTGCTGTAATTGTAAAGATTAAAAATACTCAGTCTATTTGTTTTATTTTTCAATAAACTATTTATTCATTTTAAAGTTATTATTCGTGTCTTTCTGACATCCTCTCGATCCCTAAAATACACTTTTAAAAAGAAAGGTTCCAAAAGGGGGTTTTGACTTTAAAGCCATAGAAAAAAACATTTTAGGTTCTCCAAAGAACCTTTCAGTGAACAGCTCTTAAAAGAACCACATTTTTTCTTAGTGTGAAGGACTTAATTATACAAGGAACCTTAAAGAACCTTTAGTGTAATGGAAAGGTTCCAGGGATGTTAAACAGATTTTTATAACATCGATGCCAATGAAGAACCTTTTTTTAAAGAGTGTATATAATACATAAATGAATTCAAGTAAGTAACTCAATTCAGATATAAAAAATCAGGTAAAATAAGTGCCTATGTATCTTTGAGAAAACATTCTACTCATTCTCTGCCATTGGCAATACAAAAGTACAATGTTGTTTTTTAAATTTGGCTGGAGGTTTCAAGATTAGTTTATGTTAAGATGAGATTTATGTTTTTCATGTAGGGACATAACTTAGAATGTAGTCATCGATGCCAAACTGTTTCATTCACAACCCTGCTGGTAAATCTTACACAACTATGTGGCAACGGGTTTAAACACAATGACATCTTCACTTTACAATCCTCAGGCAGAACTTTAATATGCTGCTGGCAAAGTCTGGCTTTATACTCACAAAAGATGTGCACTTGAGACTTTAGCCCCCTTGTAAAGAGGACACCATGGCGGGAAGTGCATACTGAAGAGGAAAGCAAACAGTCAACAGAATTAAATTACAATTCAGATGAACTCATAAATATACACACTCTAGTGGCTTTATAAATATGACAAAAATAAATGGCTATGCTTTCATTTAAGTGCTTGTTCGAGTTAGACAAATTCTAAGTCAATTTTGACTACTGAACCATTAGTTTTTTAGAGCTTGTGGTTATAGGTTTGAGGACATTAGGACTATTTAAACTACATGTTGCTTTATATTAAAAGCAATAAGTATGTGTAGTCCATTGCAGTGATAGTCTTTTAATTACGTTAGCACAATATGTGTGAGCTAATTCTTACTAATAGATAGCTG
Source organism: Opsariichthys bidens (assembly GCA_037194245.1). Taxonomy (NCBI): domain Eukaryota; kingdom Metazoa; phylum Chordata; class Actinopteri; order Cypriniformes; family Xenocyprididae; genus Opsariichthys; species Opsariichthys bidens. Next base: position 7,308,221 of record CM074304.1, on the reverse strand, counting down.
CTATGTTTAGTGGATTCAAATGAGTTCATATTACTTAGAAATACTGGCCTCACTGGTATATAATAATACCTTAACATGTTGAGTCTACTCAAATTTTATTTGTCATGGTACCAAATATAGTTATTCTGGTCTTAAATTCTTTTTTACTTACGTTTACTTAATTCATAAGTTACTGATTTCACAGCTTTCTTAAATATTTTTTAGGTGTAAAAACGTTTCGCCAAAAAAAAAAAAAAAAACAGTGTAGATGACTAAATACTTTTTCGTCAAGTTTTACTCCATTATAAGGCTTAGTGTTTTGTTAACATTCTGTAAATAATAACAATAAATAAATAAATTATTGTTGAGGATTTCCTTGTTTAAAATAATCAGAAACAAAACAATTTAAGCAATTTAGAGTAAGATTTCCTTTTCATTTTAAAACAGACTTTTCATCTGCGGTTGGATAGCTGAGTCTACTTTGCAGTCTTGGATGAATTTTTTAAGCATTTATTGACCCATCCTCTTCGGGCAGTAAAGCCAGTGTGCAGAATGTGTCGGAATCACGGGGTGTGCATATTAAAACTTTTATACTGGCCTCAGAAGCACCTGTGATCTCTCTGTACTAAGTGGCGGGCTGCAAGGTCGTAAATCACGAGCTGTGAGAGGAATATCTCATCGGCTGCCAGTGTTGGGCTGCCTGCGCTGGGATTAAGGAATCAAAGGCCACGTATAGACTAATGCCACACAGGCCCCTGAGAAATCTCAGACAAAACAGTTCAACGCCACAGACCCTGCACCCCACACTCTGTCATCCCGAAAGGGGGAGCTGGCAGAGGGGTCTATAGGGCATCTGCATATACATAATAAAAAAAATAATTATATATATATATATTCTTTTTCTTATGTATAGCCTATGTAATATATTAATATTTTATTATCATTGTTACATACCTGTTTCATTAGGTTGAATACAATCATGTTAAAGGTGAATAAATTGAAAGATTGGATAGTACATGTCACGTTACATTGTGTGATAATGCACTTGCTTCACGAGAAATAGTATCCTGTTTTAATCTTCTTTAAGGTCAATAGGGTACCACCAGTCTTTTGGGGGGGTTTATTAAAAAGGATAAAGCCACTAGACACATGTGGCTAACGCTTTTCCTGTGGGAATGCTCAAAATCCCCATATCTGTCTCTCCACCCTACCAACATATGCAAACGCTAATATTTGGCCTGCGGAGTTAATATTATCATTATGTGTCATGTCAGCATGTTCTAATAATATGCTCCTGTAGTTTTACTCATTCAAATTTAAAACTCCTGGAAATTCCTTTCCAGCCTCAAGGGAATGTTCCAGAAATTATTCAGTTTATCATGTAGCCTAACTTGAACAGCAGACAATTTGTTCAGTAAAGGAAGGAATCCGTGGCTACTCGCCATCCAAATAAATAAAAAAACGTTTATTGCCTTCCAAGTGGAGCACTTCAGTCTGTCATATTTTAAATGAGGAACACTTAAAACAAGTACAGCAAGATAAGCAGCGGCTGTTGAATGGTTACTTCCTCTCGACCCCTGGGAGGACGTATCCATCAACAGATGCCCTCGGGTGGAGGATAACAAATTTGTTCTTTTATGAAGCTTGCATAACACCGCAGGGCCACTCATAGGAAGGCCGCATGTGGCCGGATATCGCATTCTGTTCAGTTCAAACGACATTCCCATGGTTTCCAAGAGAGTTAACGCCAGGAGCGAGTGACTTCCATTGGAAGTATGTGACGTGCTTCTGCACGAAGTCTCAGAGCACGTGACATAAACACTGACTGTGTGCTTGTTCACTGCATACGAAACTACAGGCCTAGCTTTGGCAACGAATGAACATATATAAACAAACAAAATAATGTAAATTATGTAAAGTATATTTGAAAGAAAATAAAGTCGAAACCGAATAACATCTCTCTCTCTCTCTCTCTCTCTCTCTCTCTCTCTCTCTATATATATATATATATATATATAGGCTACAGCTCTGGAAAAAATTAAGAGACCACTGCAAAATTATCACTTTCTCTGGGTTTACTATTTATAGGTATGTGTTTGGGTAAAATTAACATTTTTGTTTTATTCTATAAACTACTGACATTTTTCCCAAATTCCAAATAAAAATATTGTAATTTAGAGCATTTATTTGCCAAATGCAACAACTGGTCAAAATAACAAAAAATATGCAGTGGTCTCTTAATTTTTTCCAGAGCTGTGTATATATATATATATATATATATATATATATATATATATATATATATATTATATATATATATATATATTATATATATATATAATATAAGGTTTTTTTTTCAATCAACTATAGATTAGAGACGCAAAAGTGCAAGATATTTACTGATTATCCCCGATTGTTTTTATATTGACTCCTCGTGCTTAAATATGTGCCTTAGATTTAGTTAGAAACTAGCAATTATGTGTGAAACAGTTCCCAAAAGCAGGGCAGAATTGTAAGGACCTCACAGTGCTCATCGAGCAGTGTGATCAGGCACGGCTCGTCTGGTTGGTGGACAGCAGTCAGCGCTCATTAGTGTGTTTCAATGGTCCAGGCCCCTAGAGGGCATTATTGGTGCACTCACGTGAAGTCAGCAGAGGCCCTCAGAAGAATTCACTTACACAACTTCTGAACAGGGTACAGGGAAGTGTATGAGACGTAAAGTAATTGTTATTCAAGAATGTAAAATCAAATATTTAAATGATATTTGAATTTGTAACAATATATCAGTTTTATTTTATTTTTTTAAGAAATGTTACAATTTAATTTCTCAAGAGGAATGTCCCAAGTTGAGTCATTCGTTGTTTTAATGAAGTGTTTGATACCCTCTTATAGTATTAAAAAAAAAAAAAAATAATTTGTTAATTAATTAATTAACAAATAACTTTCAAAGTTATCGCATTGGTCCTGCATTGAATCAATGAGTTTTTAATGTAAAGGAATTTTTAAGAAATGTCAACTAAAATTCTTTGGAGTGTTCATAGCTCATATTGACACGTTTGTAGTTTATAGAAGTGTGTGAGTTTGGTTTCACAGTCGTAGGCCTAATGACTTTATTTCATTTTAGTTTTTAAATAATAAGACAATTTTAATCGTTGATTCTGACAAATGGGACAAACTTTTTTTGTGAGGCCCGGATGGGGGTGCATGCAGCATGTTGGATGGTAACCAAGGAAACTGGACGCCGTACCGCCTCTTTTTGCACTGTCTCTGAATTAAATCTCTTCAGCGCGCATGAAACGCAATATGTAAACACGTGACACTGATTTGCTTTAGTTAGAAAACACGCGTCAAGTTTGCGTCTGTTCCAGAAGGACGACAAACATGTCAGAAGAGGAAGAAACAGCTTTTTCTGAAGACCTCAGGGTGAAGTATTTAGGCGAGACACTTTGCCGGATGCTTGGACTCAAAACTGATACGTGGGAAAAATTCGTCAACGTTGAAAAGAATGAAATACTTTTTACAGCGTTTTTCGAAACGCGCATTCGACTGTTATTTTTCAGCGTGACGGCGTCCAATGCTCTCGCGCTTTCTACTGAGGTAAGTGTGTGTTTACATTTCTGTCGGATATTAATATAGGCCTATCGGTGCATGCAAAATCTCATGTGTATTCCTTTAATAGCTATTATGGAGCAACAATAACCAATAAATAAATAAATTGTTTTATACGTACACTTTAGGCTTGTCATGAAGACAAGGAAGTTTACATTCTCAAAAAAGGAAATGCCCCCATCCTCCCACAAAACTATAGGAGGTCTTTACTCTTTGGGGTTCTGTCACCCTCCTTTCTGCCACAGCTGTCAGACACCATGGAGAAGGTAATGAATGCTTGTAGACTCTCAGGTGCACAACTGTTTGATTTGCTAACAAAAAACAGTAAATAAATACATAACGAAATAGAATATTAGCAGGTATGACCACCGTCAAATGTGGCATGTTTATTTTTTCTTTTTGAACAGAAGTAAAAAGAAGTATACCATTTGAATGTATAATAATTTCCAGTCAAGTGTTAAATGCCTGTAAAATGTGTCAATATTTTGCATCAAGGTTTGTTTGCCACTTCTGTCGAACAAGAAGAATCATCGAATGTGGCCGAATATAATATCGCAGGATGTGTCGCAACACATCGAGAATTTGCGAAGCAAGGTCACTGTTGTGAGAGGACACTATTATGGCAAAACTGTTCTTCCCATTCCCGCCATCGGAGAATGGATCGAGCAATGTCAAGAGGCAACGTTCACACTGTATGAGTATTTTTTATTTATTTTTTTGCAATACATTTTACAGTATTGTTCAAAAGTTTGTGGTTGGTAAGTTTTTTGGTTTTTTTTTTGAAAGAAATTAATATTTTGATTCATCAAGGATGCATAAAATTGATCATTAAAGACAAATTTTTCAAATAAATGCTTTATGTTGTATTCATCAAAGAGTCTGTAAAAAAAAAAAAATCAAAGTTTTCACAAAACAATATTCAGCAGCACAAATTTTCAACATTGATGATAATGAATATTAGACTGATTCCTGAAGGGTCATATGACACTTTGCCATCAGAAATACATTACATTTTAAATTGTAAAAACATTTCACAATATTACTATTTTTTTGTATTTTTGATCAAATAAATGAAATGGAGCTTTGGTGAACATAGATGTTTTTTAAAAACTCACCAGCACCAAAACTTTTGAACAATAGTGTGAAGATACTTCCCTTTAAGAAGTGTTTTATCACTGAAGCCAGCAGTCATATCCTAGCTGTCTAATTCTTGATTTTGGCCTTGAATCAACTAATAAGTTGTTTTCCTTCAGGTTAATGTCTTGTGATCTGATTTTTTTTTTTCGAGCACATGGAGTAAGATTAAAAGCATCAATTGTCTTTGTTTAGTCTAAAACACAAATCAATTTCTCATTTGCAAATTAGGCACGACAGTCGCAACAGAGCCATGATATACGCCGTCGAGACCATGATCATCAGCTGGATGCACATGATCCATAAAGTGTTAAGAGCAGACTCTGCCGAATTGATTGTGAAGGGGTTGAACCCTGGACCAAAAGTTGAACTTGACTTCTGGAGGTCCAGGAAAACAAACATACAGAATATTCATGAACAGGTTAGTCCAGCAACGAGCATTTTACTTTGTATAAGCAAGCAGAAATGTTTGATAATATGCTAAGTTTTTATCAATCCCAGCTACAGAATCCTTGTGTTCAGAAAATGATGAGGATTCTGGAAATAATAGAAAGCGCTTATTTCCCGTCATTCAGAGCTTTGACCGAGGCTGTTTTTGATGGTAAGGCATTTGATGTTCCCACCACATTTGATTTATGCAGTTAAATTTTCGACTGTTTGTTCTACTAACAGCAGAACCACAGTTATTGTTCATGTGTATTTGTCCCTCAGCTTTGCAGGAAGCCAGGGCTATAGATCTTCACCTTCAGCCTCTTGGATCATTGCTTTCTCAACTGGAGGAGGATGAGTTCTCATTCTTCCATACACTCATTCCACCAGTCTTTCATCTTATATTTCTGGTCTGGACTAACTGTTCTTTCTATCGTTCACCTGCACGCGTCGTTGGGCTGCTGCAGGAGCTCTGCAACCTGCTCATTCAGCAGGTATGACATATGTGACAAGTATTCGAATATATTTGGTGTGTATTAATTTAAAAAAAAAAAAATGTCTTCCATATAAAAGGCATGTGGTGCGACCAGTTTCAGTTGGGAAACGTCATTTGGTTTTTTTGTGTTGTGTACCTGAGGAAAACATTCTAACAAAATATGTTAGTGTATTTTATCTAATGTCTAAAGAGTTATTCAATTAAAAATATCCTTGCAAGTAGTATCAAAACTACGGTGACCCAGTAGTGCACAACACAACGAAATTTAAAAAGCAAACATAAGTTCGCAACACAACGAAATAAAGCCGCAACACAACGGAAACAAGCCGCAACACAATGGAATAAAGCCACAACGGAAATGCTCTCGGTGCTCAGTAAAGTTAAGAGTTCCTTGCCACTGTTCTAAGAGTCCAGAGTCTTACAATACCATGATTAGTTTTAAGTATGTAAACATTGTATATCGGCTTGAAATATTAATTAAAAATCACATTTGTGCACAATAGCTTCATATTTATTCCTGTGAATGATTCGATGCGCTACAACAGGGAACGTCTGCCAATTCCACCAAGTGGTTAAAACGTATAATTTTAACATTTAAAATCAGACATGTTCAAATTCCAAAGCTTGTACTAGGTTTCTATTGGTAAGACTGACTCACTATTTTGACAATACACACAGGGAGGTATTATTTCACCTGCAGTAAGTCAGTCGTACTAATAGGAAACTACTACAAGCATTGGAACGTGAAAAACCCCTTTAAGTGAATTACACTAAAAATAAATAAAAAGGAACTCTTAACTTTACTGAGCACCGAGACCATTTCCGTTGTGGCTTTATTTCCGTTGTGTTGCGGCTTTATTTCATTGTGTTGTGAACTTATGTTTGCTTTTTAAATTTCGTTGTGTTGTGCACTACTGGGAAACCGTACAAAACCATATAAAACCATCATGAATACAAAAAAATGAAGTTGTAAGAACTCGGGACATGTCTTTTACGATATGTTTACATGACAACGATGTACTAAAAATTTTCACGGATCCATGAAAACTGCTAAAAATGCTGTATTATAGTGCCAGGCCACTAGTTGGCGATGTTACTTGCATCCATATAGACTGAACATGTAATACGCATGCTCATGATGTCACCGTTTTCAAAAATGCATGTTTTTGTAGTTTACATGGAGACATTAAAAACATTCTTGCAAATAGTATCGAAACCATATAAAACCAACTTGAATACAAAAAATTAAGTTGTAAGAACTCTTGTCTTTATGGGTATGTTTAAATGACAACGATGTAAAACAAAGTTTTTCGCATACAGGCGACGACATTGTCAAAATGATCCCTATTGTCATGGATCCGCAAAAACTACTAAAAGCACTGCATTATACAAGCCAGGCTAGTCGCTGACGATGCCACTCGTGTGGCTATAGACTGAACTCGTAATACACATGCGCGTAATGTCGGCATTTTCACAAATGTGCGTTGTAGTTTACACGGAGACAGTAACTTGAACTTTGAATTCCATTTTCAAAAGTTTGTGTTTTCAGGCCCCCAAAACACTGTTGTTGTGCAAATGAACGGCGAAAACGCATAAAAAGTTTTGATGTGAAAAATCTTTTTTATGGACATACCTATGTGTCATCAGCCAATCGATCAATCAATTCGGTTGAACAACCATGTATGTTTATGTAACCAAAATGTTGATCTTTCCTCGAACTAGGCCACTTCATATCTCAGTGCAGAAGAGCTGCTAAGAGCAGAGACTGAAGATGCTTTGGAGAAGTTACAGACTGTGGTGGGAGTTTTCAGGTGTGTCAAGGAAACATTCAAGACATACAGACAGAAGGTGGCTGCTTTGGCCAGTCATTATTCTACAACAAAGTGCTGGGATTTCCCTTCAGCTCTTGTTTTTACTCGATTTGATGGCTTCTTGGCTCGTGTTTTACAGTTGAAGGTAAGCAGTGCATCTTTTGAGGAGATAACATATACTTTCACTCTCAGTCGTCATTCAGTTTCATTTGATGATAGTAATAATATTCTTTTTACATTAGCATTTGTTTAGCAGTAACATATTGAAAAATGTTTTCCAGACCCTTTTCTCCACTATGCTGGAGTTCCAAAGGTTGGAAAAGCTGTTTTTTGGAGGTCTCAGAGGAAGAGTTTACACTGAGCAGGTCTCTTGGCTACATTCAGAGTTTCTCCAGCTCTGCAAAGTCATAAGGGATCAAGAATACAATCCACTTGATTTGACTTCTCAGGTATGGTTTTATGGAATTTATTCCTTGATTGAGATAGTATAGCATGAGCCATAAGATAGCAACGCTCCCAGTAAGTCATATAGAAACATATTAGCTTAAACAGTTTGAGGTCTGGTAGTACAATAATAATGCCTCACTGGATCTGTCTTGTAGATAACGTGATATGTGAGTGTTTGATGCAATAGCAGATATAACTCTCATTGTTGCTATTAGGAGTGTAATGGTAGATGTATTCATCCCGAATGGTTATGGTATCGACATCACGGTCAGGGATGAATACAGTTCGTCACAGTCTATTCACATTGCAATCCAGAAGGGGGCGTGTGCGGTCATGCAACACTGTTTGCTAACCCCCACAACAGGAAAAATAGCAGAAGAAGAAGAAGAGATGATCTATGCACAAACCCAAAACAAGAATGGAGAGTTCAGATGGCACACAAGAGCTTGCTAGTAGCCTATATGTTGAGATTCGATTCATTTTTGTGACACTCCCCATTTACTTCATTGAAAGGAAAGCGGAACAGCAGAATGCTTTGGAAGAAGGAGGCGGGAACCGGCAAACATTCAACTTACTTTAATAATAAAATAACCAAACAATATAACGAAAGTAAAAGGGCGGCAGTTCCTCATGGCGACTGCCGCCCACACAAACAAAATAAAACACAATAGTCCAGGCCTGGTCCTCTCTCGTTCTTCACTGTTGTCGCTCCTCTTTTATGCTTCCGGAGCTCCTCCGTGAGAGATACGAGACCGGTGCGCCGAGTAGCTGATGCTCATTATCACGTCACAGCTTTGATTTGATTTCATGTTTTATTTCTTTATTTTACAAAAGGACAATGTTTTTTTTTTTTAACTGTGAATGCACCCTTTACAGATAAATCATTCAGTTTCCGCTTATCTTCATGATTTATCTATGCGCACCATTTTCGAGGGAACAAAATAGTATGTCTTGTGCATTATTTAGTAAAGAGAACTTTACTTTTTTTTTCTTGCATGTTATGTGTGGAGTCCATACTATATACTGGTCTTATGTTTTTTTTTATGGAACTTTCTTAGAAAGGGTATGTTTGGATACAGAATAATGCCTGATACTTGGCTAACTCTCTCTCCCTTTAAGGCTTAATTGTCCTTATAAATCATAATTTTTGTTCTGTGTGTCATGTAACATTTTGGTAACACTTAATCTTAATATGTCATTCGCAAAAATTATTTCAATGTCAGTATGCATTGTTTAACAGACCATTACTTTATGTACATTCTAATACATCTGATACAGGATTTTGAAAAAGACTTTTCAAGTTTCCAAGAAAAAGTTGCAGATTTTGATCGCAGACTGTCCAGGATTTTGTGCCTTGCCTTTCAAGATTGTTCAGGATTGGAATCGATTTTCAAAGTAAGCAATTCTAATGAGAAATCTAATGGGAAAGCAGATTATAGCTACCTATATTACCTATATAACCCACCTTTCAATCTGTATGTTTGAAGCTGGTTGGTGTGCTCAAACCCCTCTTGGACAGAGACATCATAAAGGAAACTTTTATTCCTAATTTCTCCAAAGCGATTGAACTTTTTGAAGAGGAGCTGGACAGATGCAAACACCTGTTTGATTCTCATCTTGAGCAGGTATAGTAATTTTTTTTAACAGATTGTTGTACAAGAAGGACCTTGTATAATTCTTCATGTAATTCCAGAAAAAGAGGAATAAGCTGCATGTCAGCAAAAACATGCCTGCTATGACAGGGGCTCTGAAGTGGGCAAAAATGCTTAAAGACAGAATTCAAATCCCTTGGAACGGTTTTCGATTTGTTCTGGAGATGTAAGTGTTTTTAAATTCTGTTGAGATCATTATCTTTTTTTATTGATACAAATGAATCTGATGAGGTTGGGGCATTTATATTACAGAAGAATGGAAGGAGAAGAGATGGAACTGGTCTATCATAAGTACCAGGAGATGTCATCTCATTTAGATGAGTTCGAGAAGCAGGTCTATTTGAGCTGGTGTGCCGATATTAACCAGGTCTGCCAGATGAACCTGGATCAGCCACTAATCAAAAGAGATCCCATCACTGACCTTCTGTCAGTTAACGTCAATCAAGAGGTTAAGAACCTACATTTAAAATGTGTCACAGCATAAGGCATTAATTTGATATGTTAGAGCATCTAATTTTGACAATTTGTTCAGTGTATTCATCTGCATAATATTGAACTTCTTCACCTTAGCTGATTGCTGTGCTCAAGGATGTGAAACACCTAAAAATCCTTAATCAGATGAACATCCCTTCTGCTGGTTTGAAGGTGTATGAAAATAGGAAGATGTTCTTTAAGGTTAGTGAATCCACAGATTGTCTGTTATTAGTTAAATTTGGTCTTTACATTCTGTGGGGTCAATAGGAGTATTTTACCTGATCTCCATTAGATCCTTGGGAGCCTACATTTACTGGTGCAGTGGTACAATAAGGTGAAACAGACAACTCTTGAAGTGGAAGCTCCTCTTATAAAAGAGGAGATGGAAACTGTTGACCGGCAACTTCATCAAGCAGAAAGTGAGCTTACATGGCAAAACCAGAACTGCTGGGACTACATCTGCACACTTCAGGACACAGTCTGTCAGTTGGAGAGAAGACTTCAGAAAACTAAAGACAACATTGAGACGATGGGCGTTCTGATGAATGGATGGAGCAAACAGCCGATGTTCTGCAGAAAAGACCATAGGAAAGACTCGATATTACAACTGGAAGATAGAGCAGAAAGAGTGGCAAAAAGCTATAGCAACCTCAGGAAAGATGGAGGAATGATCCAAAATTTGTTACAGGTGAGGGACTCTTTTTATAGATATTTTTTCCCAAGATCTTTTTTCTCTAACCTTTATTTCTCATATCTTTGCCAGGAGAACTTTGTCCTTTTTGCAGCAGATAGTACTTCAGATGCATGGAAAGCCTATTTGGAGTATGTAGATGATATGGTGGTGGAGGGATTGTTCAGTGCTATCTCAACTTCTCTGGAGTATTTCATTGAGAATATGGAGGGTTCAGTGAGGCAGGCCCCGCTGTTTGAGTGTCGTATGCTACTGATGGGATCTGAGGTTAAGTTTAAACCATCCCTGGATCGAAATGCTGGTGATGGACTTTACGAACTGATGGAAGAATTACTTGGTGATGTGTTTAAGATGTCTGCTCAGGTGAAGAGGGTGGCACCTCACCTAAACGTGGAAGACTACCAGGTACTCAAAGTTAAGATGCATGAATTTACAGTGGATTCTAAAAGTCTGAGGTCACATTGAAAATCTGGGATTTAAAAAACAATTGATATCTGGAAATAGGAAATTGAAAGTTTTAGGATTTATACAAATTTAAAACAAGCAATTGTCATATTTTTTAAATGGAGAATCTGCCATAGACAGTATTAGAAATATAATATTTTTCTAGGGCACTAGATTTCTTGCTTCTGCTGAAGATGAAATTGGAAAATGCACTTGGGAAATGTTTTAAATTCATGCTGCAATTACTGCAAAAGAGATATGTTTTTGAGAAATTCTGAAATTTAAAATGATTGAATAAATAAAATATATCAAATTAAAATGATCAAATAAAAAAATATATATTTCTTTCTTATATTAACAATATAAATGAATACACTTAATATAACTTAATAATTAGATATATTAATATTAATTTTATTTGCAAGGAATAAAAAGTATTTTGAAAATTTCAAAATAGAACAATTTTCACAGACACTTGTACCCCATTTTGTATCTATTCTTTCTCTATTGCTGTCTAATCGAAAGATTAGTTTTAATTGTGTGTTTTTTTTTTTTTTTGTATATACAAATAATATTTTTTTTCACTGTATGCATCGTTTAGGCTGACGTCGAGGACATGTTAGACCTCTCAGATCTCCGGCAGGAAGTGATGGAGAGAGTTGATGAAGTCATGAAGAAAGCCTTACAATACCAGGAGACATTTAACCGCTACAGTCCCCTGTGGCTTGATGACAGGGTTGAATTTCTCAGGCAGTTCCTCCTCTATGGTCATGCGCTGACAGCTGAAGAGGTGGAAGCATATGGAGAGAATGCATTTCCAGAAAATCCTCCCACCACAGTGCAATTCAAAGAGCAGGTGAAACTATACTGCTTTTCATGTTTCTCCATGAATATCAGTTTTTGAAACCGAGTTATTAATTTGGTACTATAATAAATCTATGCCTAAATGGATATAGATGTCTGTCCATGACCTGTTTTAAGAGTTCGAAAGGTTTGTCATTTTATTAGTGAGATGTCTCCTTTCAGATGAATCATTATGAAGAAGTGCATGCAGAGGTCAGCCGTTTGGAGGACTGGCAGGTATTTGATGGTTGGTTTAGGGTGGATATCCGTTTGTTCAAGATGAGTCTTTTAAACATAATCAAAAAATGGAGCTGGATGTTTAAGGAGCACCTGATGTGTTATGTTACCGGCAGGTGAGACACCTTTCCGTAATTGCATAGAAAAATCACTTTAATGCCCCAATTTTCCTCCAAACTACACATGCTTTCCTCAATCAATAAAAGTAATTGATTTCTGCTGGTTTGTAATCTTAATGTTCTTCAGTATTGCTGAACTAGAGGAGTTCATGCTCCAGGCTGAAAGCAGGCTTAAAGAGCCGGTGTGCAGTGGAGACTACCAGGCTCTTGTGCAGGTCATGGGTTTCCTGCTGGCCATCAAAAACAGGCAGCCAAGTACAGACCAGCTTTTTGAACCTGTTAGTGAAGTGTTCACTCTTCTGGAGCAGTATGGAGAAACCATACCTGAGTGTGTCCATATGCAGCTTGAGGTGAGAGTCTCACAGCCCCACAGCAAAGATGCATTAACCCTTTGGTCCTCTTCTATTAGGGGTCACACTTGGCTCCTTCGCAGTCAAAACCAATGTAGTATATTTTAATTCAATGCTATTTTTTTGTAGCATTGTTTAGAATTTTGAGGGGATTTTCTTATTAGCTATTGTTCCCATTGAAAATAATACACATTTTTTTGTAATATATTTTAAAATTATTTTTCAATTAAAGCAGTATTCAATGTTAAAATAGACAAGGCATTTAATATACAACTTTTGTTGGTAGATTAGGGCCGTCTAGTGAGAGTTAAGAAAAGAAAAACTTGCGTAATCCCATGGTGTAACCACTAGAGTAGATTCTTATATAGTTCTATGTGAAGTGGCTTATACATTCTCTAGTGTTTTTTTTAGACAAAAATATTTTTTATTATGTTGTGGGTTTTGATTTATACCAAGACATTCTCAAAGACTACTTTTTGTTTTTGAAATGTTGATTTGAAGTGTCAGTTTTTGCATTAATTTTTTACAGGCAAACCTGAACAAATAGGAGGACATTTCATCAAAAGTTAATAAAAATAAACGAGTATGCTTTGTCACAACTTGATCAATCTGGGTCTGATCGGATTTCAACTTTATATGAGTCTTTGGGATCAATTTTACCATAGTGTTACTGCCACACCAGTTCATTTTTGTGTATAATAGTGTGTTGTGTGTGTGTGTGTGTGTTAGTGAGTGCGTGTTTGAACGGGTATGTCTGTTTTGTACTATTTTTGACTGTGAAGGGAAAAAAAAGTGACTTTTTTTTTGAAAAACTTTATTTTCTTTAACATATTTAACATTCACCAAGTTTTTTCTGTTTTCACATAGCTAATGTGACAACAGTCATTCCATTTCATTTGTTTCAAAACTGTAAAATTTCAAAACGTATCATTTTTTCAGTCGTTTTTGATGTTTTTGAGAGGCCTAGAGGGTTAAATTGACCAAAAGTGACAATTATGTCAAATAAATTCTGTTCTTTTGAACTGTTCATTCATCAAAGATTCTTTAAAAAGTGCATCACTTTTTAATATTCTGCAAAAATATTTAGCGGTTTCAACAATGATAATAAGAAATGTTACTTAAGACCAAAATCAGTGTATTAGATTGATTTCTGAAGTATCATGTGACACTAAAGACTAAAAATTCAGCTAAAACCAGTTATTTTCAGTTGTAATAATATTTCACAATATTGCTGTTTTACTGTATTTTTGATCAAATAAATACAGCCTTGTAGCGCATAAGAGACTTTAGAATATCTAACCAACCTCAAATTAATCTCCAAATTAATCTCTAATCTTTAAATTAAATTTAAAACATCAAAATTAATTTAAATTAATGATATTACACCCCCCACCACCACCACTACCACCACCACTAAGTATCTGAGACCACTACTAAGTTTTTGTTTTTCTAACAATTTTTTTCAATACATTTTTTACACTACATCGGTTTCAGAGTATTTTAAGTTAGAATTCAGTTTTATATTTAGTTTTTAAATTTAAAGTTATTTAGAGAATTTTTCAAAAAAGTATATCTAATATTGACAGTGGATATTGATATTTATTTGTGCATGCTCATGTTCCCATTTTTTACATATTGATAACCTTACATTAATATTTAAAATGATTGATTTGTGTTTTATAATTGATTTGTGTTGGCAAAATAGTATATTTAATATTGGACAAAACATGAAAATAATTTTCGGATTATGTACTGTCCTGTATTTTAATATGCTTGCATCCCTAGCTGTTCTGGATGAGAAGCTTTTACTCAACTATAATGTATTAAACTTTATCAGGAGTTGCCAGAGAAGTGGAACAGCGTGAAGAAGTTGGCCTGGACAGTGAAACATGAGGTGGCTCCTCTTCAGACTGCAGAGGTGGCCGTTATCCGCAGGAAGTGTCTGACTTTTGAGGTGAGGTTCTCATCTGCTGGTGCCTTAATATTGATTAAAAGTGTAAACTTTTACTTTAAGAAAAATGAAATGGTTTTTAGGTTTGGGAGTCAGAAACATTTTATTGCAACTTCAGGATAAACAGGCTTATGTTTTTGCTGATTCATGTCTTTCTTCATAGAAAAAGCTGAATCAGTTTCGAGGGAGGTTCAAAACAGAAGCTCCTCTCCAGTACAACACAGAGAAACCATATGCTCGCCTGGACAAAGTAAATGTTTATTACTTCTAATTCAAACAAACTATGATCATATCACAGTATTATTTTCAATCAATTACATACATGGACGTATTATTGTGTCATACTGTGTGTATGTTAGTTTCACAGGGAGATGCTGGTTTTAGAAACGGAGAATGCAGATCTCCAGGAGTCCTGTAAGCTGTTTGAAGTGAGCAGCCCTGATTCTAAGCTCCTCAGGATCTGTCGGAGAGACATTGCTGTTTTGAAAGAGCTCTGGGATCTGCGGATATGCACTCAGGTGGATCATCCTTTTCAAAATTTGAGCTTTCAGTTTTGCTTGAACTGTCCACTTAATGTAATGTTGTGTCCTTACAGTGCAGTATAGCTGTCTGGAGAGGGACAAAATGGAGAAAGATCAATGTAGAACACCTAGAGACAGAGCTGAGGAGGTTTACAAAAGTAAGAAGTATCAGTGTACTAGAACCCGCCAAGCCAAACACATTTTGTAAGGTTTTTGTGCTTTTGTTTATAATATCTGACACTGATTTCATGTCTGGGCAGGAATTGCGGGTTCTTGATAAAGAGGCCCGCATTTGGGACGTGTATGTGGGTCTGGACTGTGTGCTCAGGGATCTGTTCGCTTCTCTCAGGGCTGTGACAGAACTGCTGAACCCAGCTATGAGAGACAGACACTGGGCTCAGCTGGTTAGGACTACTGGGGTGAGAAAGAGGGTGGTAGATGTGCAATATAAATATTATTCATCTTGGCGACCGGAAAACATATTTGGTGTTCTGAATTTTAAGAACTATTTCAAAAGCACAGATTAAACAACCCTTAACACTCCTGGTAAAACGTTAACCACACTGTTCCAAATTTATGATTTTCTTTCTTCCATGGACATGCAATGGTCTTTTCCATACTACGAAAGGGACCTTAAAAAAACCCAAAAAACATAAAATACCATAATGACTTGTGCGTTATATAATGCAAGTCTTACAAGAGCATTTTTAGGTTGATAGTCATTATTCACTTCTATTATGAAGAAAACAGGGTTCCTACACGTTATCCATTTCAAAATTCCGTGCTTTTCCAGACTCAAATTTTCAAACCTCTGTTGATTTTTCAGAATATATTCAACATAAATAGCGTTATCTTCAGCATTATATTTGGTATAAAGTTCAGTCATCTGTAAATATTTTCATTTTCTCAGTTTATTTATTGGTTTTCTCAAAGTGATGATGAGAAGAAAACACTATATAACCTGCATATATTGATACTGTAAAAGTGGTTTGATCGTGCATAATCCCCAAAGTACAGTCTGATTTAGATGATTAGCTCCTTTATTTGTTGCTGGTTTGAGTGGCTCTGACAATTGAGTAAAAATTCTTTAATTGAAGTTCAAAAGAGACTCACTTATGGTAGACAAATAATTTTACGTAATGTAAATGTGCGCCTTGAATTCATTCAGTCGTGTTTGACAATCTCTGGAGGATCACTAAATTTTACCATGAAAACAATCTGCTAATATGACACTTTAGACATGGAAATAAATGTTGTAATATTATTTTCATTAAGAGGTGGAAATTATCAATTTTTGGTCAAGATCTTGTATTGGCAATGCAAGAGGTGAGCACTCTGTAAAATATAATCTAACAGATCCCTTAAAGATTTACACTGAGATTAAGTTCAGGACTCAGAGGTGCCAATTCATGTGTCAAAAGGATTCTTCATCCTCTCTGAAACATTAACAATTTTAACCCTGATGAATATTGGTATTTTCATCCAGAAATATGGCCATGATATGTTATGTTTCCAAACATAAAACATGCTAGAAACATAAAAATCACTTTAATAAATCTATTTGCCTATTAACATTTTTAACTTTTTTTTATTATTATCTAACAATCTAACATTTACACCATTCTCTAAGGTTGCTTTCACCCTAACTGAAGACACAACTCTTGAGGATTTACTGGCTTTGCAGCTGCACAGATATGAAGATGTGGTGCACTGTACAGTTGGGAGAGCAGTCAAAGAAATGTCCACTGAGAAGGTTCCATCTCATACAGTACCTCTCTCAAGCCTCTGCTCACTGTGATACATGTTCTGAAAATAAGTGCAATATTTCTTTAATTATTTTGAAGGTTTTGACTGAAATTAGCCAGATGTGGGCACGGATGGAGTTTTCTTATGAAGAGCATTACCGGACCGCTACACCAATGCTGAAATGCAGTGATGAACTTATAGAGAGTCTGGAGGAGAGTCAGGTAAAAATATGTCTAAAATGGCACTTGCAGTCACAGTTATGGGTGGTTTGTTAAAAAAAGAAAAAAAAAAACATAACATACAGTGGGTATGGAAAGTATTCAGACCCCCTTAAATTTTTCACTCTTTGTTATATTGCAGCCATTTGCTAAAATCATTTAAGTTGATTTTTTTTCCTCATTAATGTACACACAGCACCCCATATTGACGGAAAAACACAGAATTGTTGACATTTTTGCAGATTTATTAAAAAAGAAAAAACGAAATATCACATGGTCCTAAGTATTCAGACCCTTTGCTGTGACACAACTCAGGAGCTGTCCATTTCTTCTGATCATCCTTGAGATGGCTCTACACCTTCATTTGAGTCCAGCTGTGTTTGATTATACTGATTGGACTTGATTAGGAAAGCCACACACCTGTCTATATAAGACCTTACAGCTCACAGTGCATGTCAGAGCAAATGAGAATCATGAGGTCAAAGGAACTGCCTGAAGAGCTCAGAGACTGAATTGTGGCAAGGCACAGATCTGGCCAAGGTTACAAAAATATTTCTGCTGCACTTAAGGTACCTAAGAGCACAGTAGCCTCCATAATCCTTAAATGGAAGATGTTTGGGAACCCCAGAACCCTTCCTAGAGCTGGACGTCTGGCCAAACTGAACTATTGGGGGAGAGGCCTTGGTGAGAGAGGTAAAGAAGAACTCAAAGATCACTGTGGCTGAGCTCCAGAGATGCAGTCGGGAGATGGGAGAAAGTTGTAGAAAGTCAACCATCACTGCAGCCGTCCACCAGTCAGGGCTTTATGGCAGAGTGGCCCGACGGAACCCTCTCCTCAGTGCAAGACACATGAAAGCCCGCATAGAGTTTGCTAAAAAACACCTGAAGGACTCCAAGATGGTGAGAAATAAGATTCTCTGGTCTAATGAGACCAAGGTAGAACTTTTTGGCCTTAATTCTAAGTGGTATGTGTGGAGAAAACCAGGCACTGCTCATCACCTGTCCTATACAGTCCCAACAGTGAAGCATGGTGGTGGCAGCATCATGTTGTGGGGGTGTTTTTCAGCTGCAGGGACAGGACGACTGGTTGCAGTCGAGGGAAAGATGAATGCGGCCAAGTACAGGGATATCCTGGACGAAAACCTTCTCCAGAGTGCTCAGGACCTCAGAATGGGCCGAAGGTTTACCTTCCAACAAGACAATGACCCTAAGCACACAGCTAAAATAACGAAGGAGTGGCTTCACAACAACTCCGTGACTGTTCTTGAATGGCCCAGCCAGAGCCCTGACTTAAACCCAATTGAGCATCTCTGGAGAGACCTAAAAATGGCTGTCCACCAACGTTTACCATCCAACCTGACAGAACTGGAGAGGATCTGCAAGGAGGAATGGCAGAGGATCCCCAAACCCTGGTTTGAAAAATTTGTTGGTTTGAAAAATTTGTTGCATATTTCCCCAAAAGACTCATGGCTGTATTAGATCAAAAGGGTTCTTCTACTAAATACTCAGCAAAGGGTCTGAATACTTGGGACCATGTGATATTTTTGCAGATTTATTAAAAAAGAAAAACTGAAATGTCAACAATTCTGTGTTTTTCTGTCAATATGGGGTGCTGTGTGTACATTAATAAGGAAAAAAATGAACTTAAATGATTTTAGCAAATGGCTGCAATATAACAAAGAGTGAAAAATTTAAGGGGGTCTGAATACTTTCCGTACCCACTGTATATGTACGTGTGTTTTCTTAGCTTATCAGAAATGATAACAAAGCTTTTGCTTGGAAAAACAAGCTTGGTGTGGCCAGGGTCTTTATCTCCTTCTCTATGACCATCCCACTGTGCCGAGAGAGCGATCTTTCATTGTCAGCCGCCTGTATTCACTCATCTGATTTATAGAGACCACACATTGCTGGCTTTGTTATCATGCTGTATGTGCAGGGGCCAAAATCTAGCCAAACACATCACTGTTGACAATAAGTCTGCCGTCTGTGCGATACCGGCCCCCTTACACCCACATGTCTGAAAACATTAAAGCCAACAGAAGGGTGCTAACGCAACATGGATTCGTGGACACAAAAACACATTGGCACATCGCATTGGAGTTATCAAAATCGAAATTCTTTTTGCAAACCTGATCACCTCCAAATGTGATCTGAACTTTAGGCTGTAAATATTATTTATCTTTATTTTTTATTTTATTTTTAATATTTGTTTTTAAACTTGCCATTATGAACACAGAAACAATACATTAGCATTAAAAACACATCGTCTCCACATTTCCTTCCCCTTCCATTGACATCCACTCAAGTGTGCAAAGTTTAGACTACTCACTGTACATGTGATAAAACAGGAATTTTAAGAAGTTAAAATTCAATTAAAGGGATTTATTTTTCATTTTTATGTGATTGTGATGCTTAAATTTTCCCTAAAAAAAGGCAACACTTTATATCGACATTCTACAACTAGCACTCATAGAGTATTAGTAGACTGTCTGCTTAACATAGGCTAACACTTTATTTCGATGATGCTTCCCCAACAAACATTCTACTAACTATAAATAACTTTGCAAGTACATGTCAACTTATTCTAACCCTAACCCTACCCCACCCCTAACCTAACAGTATACTAATACTCTAATGACTGCTAGTTGACATGTAGTTGCAAATTAATGAGTTGTAAAATTACTTATAGTTAGTATAATATACGGTGGCCGAGAGAGCTCAACGCGCTGGGAATAAGAAAACACATGTAAATAAAAAAAAAAAACACATGCAAATTAAAAAAAACGTGATCATCAGTTTGACAACACATGTGCTGCAAATCCTCACAACACATGCAAACACAAAAACGCGCTGCATATACAAAAAGTGCTGCAAAGAGCACAAACCACAACGAAAATGTTTCAAGGGGGACCCCAAAAATTGACGGACCCTACTAGGACGTGCGTCCAAAACCAGTTCAACTCACCCTTCACTTATTCACTAATTCCTATATAGTGTACGGCATTTGAGTGCACAATGTGTTCACAATCATAGAATACTATAAAAACTGCAAACAAAAATAAACAAGTGTACATTATTTCATGTATTCCTTTTTTTTAATAAAGTGTTTTTCAGTTTGCTAAAAACTCACGTTCACAGATGACGTGGTCGTCGAGCGTCTCAGGCGGCCGTTACGATTACGTCACATTAGTACACTACAGATGATTAACGAATATTTTTAAATCATCCACTAAATTATCATCTCTTAAAGTTTAATGAGTGAACAACAATGCCACATATTAAAACACTTTTCTGTTAGTGAAACACATTACATTGAGTTAATGCCTACATAATATATTTTAATATTTTTTAGTTTGTGCTGTTGTCAAGTAGGGTCCGTCACTTTTTGGGGTCCCCCTTGAAACATTTCCATTGTGGTTTGTGATATTCGCAGCGCTTTTTGTAAATGTAGTGCGTTTTTGCATACGCAGCGCGTTTTTGAGTTTGCATGTGTTGTGAGGATTTGCAGCACATGTGTTGTCAAACTGAGGATTACATTTTTTTTTTTATTTGCATGTGTTTTCTTATTTGCAGCGTTTTGAGCTCTCTCGGCCACCGTAATAATATCTAAAGGGGACTATCAAAATAAAGTGTAACCACAAAAACAAACAAACAAAGATACCTGAATAAATTGTTTGGCATTGTTGTCTCATTTTAAAACAATATATATTGATCTATAAGTTTTTCTGTGGCAAAAATTGAACTTGGAGTGAATAGGACTTATTTGGAACATATTTCCAGTAATTTTTATGAAGGCCAATATTAATGCATACAATGACATTGTAGAGAACTGTTTGCTTCTAAATATCTCCCTCATCCCAATGGGAGACTGAAACCATGTTCTGACATCTAGTGAGAAACCTTCTCAGATATGTATAAGCTGTTGAGGAGGAGAAATGTAGATAAATCTGAAATGCAAGATCATAAAAGTTAACAATAAGAAACTGTAGAGACAACGGTCCCCTGCTGTTGGCTGCTGACTGCTGACTGTACATGCATCTCTGTTTCTCTCTCAGGTGCAGCTGCAGATGTTGCTGCACAGTAAGCAGGCGACGTTCTTCCATGGACAGGTGTTGGCGCTACAGGCCCAGCTGACTCGGGCTGACTCAGTCCTGTTGCTGTGGCTGGAGGTGCAGAAGACCTGGGCTCACCTAGAGAGCATCTTCATGGGCTCTGAAGACATTCAACACCAACTGCCGGAGGAGGCACATCAGTTTAGCTCTATTGATTCTGACTTTAAGGTATGGTTGATTTCATCTCATGTACACTGATTAGCGGTGTGCTGCATGCAAAGTTTAAGATCTTTGTCCCGGTTTCTGTAAAGGTTTCTCTAACATAGAGTAGATTCAGAATCACGAGAATATGGCTCAGTATATTTTTTAGTTAAGCACATTTTAAGATGTTGAGATGTGAAGGTATTGTATTGAAAAACATGAAATGTATTACATAAAAAACAGGATTTTTCTCCATATAGTGGACTTCACTGGGGTACAACGGGTTGAAGGTCAAAATTGCAGTTTCAATGCAGCTTCAAAGGGCTCTACACGATCCCAGACGAGGAATAAGGGTCTTGACTAGTGAAACGATCTGCCATTTTCTAAAAAAAATTTGTATACATTTTAACTACAAATGCTCATCTTGCACTGCTCTGTGATGTGCTACACATTATGTGATCGTGTTGGAAAAGTCACGCGTGACGTAGGCGTAATTAAGAATTTTAATTCTGAAGTGAATCCTTTAAGAGCTCAAAAAATATTTAAATGACAGGTTTATATTAGTACAAAGTAAAATTATATTAATTATTATTAATATAATAATCATAATAATAATAATAAATATATATATATATTATAAATGTCATTTTGTCAAAGTTATATCTTGCAATGAACGAAAAATTGGTCAATTGGAAGAAAAATTATTAATAATTAATGTAGGCTATTTACATTAAATTAATATACATAAATGTAATTCAATTTACTTTATTATAAATGGAATTTAAATTAGTCATTTGATACAAGTCACTTTTTGTGTAGATTGTACATTTTATATTGAATCACATTAAATGAATGAAAATAAAGATATTATTATAGTGATGAAAACATTTTACTTTGTCGATACATGTAATCTACCAAGTATGTAAATATTATATTTATAGAATATTTATTTTTGTGTGTTTGTGTGAAGGACCTTATGCTCAAAAGTGGCAAAACAAAAAACGTAATTACTGCCACCAACAAGCCCAATCTTCTACCGATGCTTGAAGATCTGCAAAGGAGGTTTGTGAAATTAAAAAGTCTGTTTTTAAGAAGTTTGCATGGTCACATAAGAGATGCATAAATAATTCTGTTGATTTCCTGTTATCCATCCTAGACTTGCTGTATGTGAGAAGGCTCTAGCCAAATACCTGGAGACCAAGAGAATGGCTTTCCCGCGATTCTATTTCCTCTCGTCAGCAGACTTACTGGACATCCTTTCCAAAGGCAGACAGCCCAGACAGGTACTGCTGTAATAGTTTGGAATTAAGTTGAACTTGATTCAACTTTTTATGGCAGTCTGTCTATTAGTTTGAAAGTTTAATTAGTTTCAGATTTCTCTAATTATACACCTCATTTCAGTATTACAGTAATCCATAAACAGGTCAACTATAAAGCATGCAGTCTCTCCTGGTATTTGTAATAATGTGACTGAGATTCACGGAAATATATTTTACATTGTGCCTTATTTCCCCATCTCTCTTCTCATTTGCGTACAGTAACCTTTATCTCTGTGATTAAAGTTTTTCATCATCACTGTGATAATTCCAAGGGCATTGCTTCTCTGTGAAATATCATTATGATAAAAAAGAGAAAGTTCTACAGTTGGATTGATTCTAACCCTGGCCACCTCCTTCTTTGAGCCAATCCTCCCACATATGTGCAGGTTTTCTCCTGAACCGTTCAACCAGAACAGGGTCAAAGTGCTTCATCTCGCTTTCATTGTACCTCGGTTATAATAAGAATTGCAAATATATCCACAATCATATCATTATCTATGGATATGCCCATACTTAACCGTACATAGCTGTGCAGATTGATTCATTTGTACACAGAGGTGCTGTCTACAATATATTGTTCTGAGAAAGTAATGCTTTATGGTTCATTGCTTTTTAGGTTACCCGTCACCTGGGTAAGCTGTTTGACAGTATGACTGATCTGGAGTTTTCTGACAAGGAGGGGGGAAAGGCCACATCAGCGGTGGGAATGTTCAGCAGAGACAGAGAATATGTTTCATTCTATTCACCATGTGACTGTGTTGGACCGGTAAAACCCACATAAGCATCTAATTAAATAAAACTTTTAAAGTTGTTGTTTTTTTTTAAAGATAAAAGCAAATTTTTTACTAAAATTTTTTATAAATAATTTTGTATATATATATTATGTATATTCATATAAAAATTATAATAAAATATAAAATATTACCTATTTATATATGAAATACAATTAAAAATATTAAATCCAACTGCGATTTATTAAAGTTTTAAATTTTTGTAAACGTTAAAAGCTTAAAAAATAAAATGTCATGAATATATATATACAATTTTAACAATTAGAATCTCTCAGCATTTACAAAACATGGTTTGTGTCTGCTGAGAACATTTTTTTTTTATGTATTCTTATTGATCTGTTTGTTTTTTAATGTTTTGTATAAATAACTGCTGTTGATTTCATATTAATCTTTCACTGATACTGTCCGATTATTCTTTTTACGGAGTAAGCTTTCTTTCTGTCAGGTTGAGCTCTGGCTGAACTGTTTGGAGGATGTGATGAGGGAGGGATTGAGGAGGCACATAGCTGAGGCCGTGGTCATGTACGAGGAACGTCCGCGGGAACATTGGGTCTTGGAGCTGCCGGCTCAGGTGGTCCTCACTGCTTCTCAGATTTGGTGGTCCGCCGACATGAATCTAGCATTCGAGCAGCTGGCTGAGGGTTTTGAGATGGCGCTCAGAGACTACAACAAGAAACAGGTCAGTTGATCTAGTGTTTTGTGTGATATTGCACACTTTTATTACACATTCCTAATTTTGAATAAACTGAATGAATGACAACGAGTAGATTTTTATTCACAATGGAGATGTCTTTTTCAATCGTGTTCACGCTGAAAACATTGACTCTTATGAGCACAACCAGTGTAGTTTGATTTGCGAACAATTGACTGAATCAGAAACATATGGTGCAACTAGTGTCCTGTTCACAAACAAATGAGTGCCACATATACAGTGAAGACTGTTTCATAAACAAATACATTTTAAGACATGGTTCTTTTTATAGAATCAAAAACATACATTTAGAAACAAAACACTTTCATTTTGAACAGGTAATTTATACATTAGCGATCCTAAAAGTCACTTCCACCTACTCTAAATAGACCGTTTACCTTTCTAGGTAGTGCTAGACTTCCTATTTTCAAGCACATCTCTAGAATGAACTAGGCAATGATGAAGCTGTTGAAAACACACTCCACTCCTTCATTGTAAGTATGATGAAGCGAATAGTGCTGATCTGTGTAGACTGCTACGAGCACGTCCATATCGTCCCTGCAGCGTCAGTCTCTGTCATGAAACGCAGGGAAGGTTAGTGCGTCCTTGGCCGGCGTTTGAATAATCTGCCTCTTTCCCTTCAAGCCCCTGATTGGAGTTGCTGTCAGACAGCATGGGGTGATAAATGCAGTACAACCTAAGCTGCTTTTACACCAAATACAGGCAGGAAGATTACATCTCATTTGCCTGTCTGTGACAGGGATCCACGGTATCGCCTATTAACCGCCTCCCCCCCAACTCACACACACACACATATTGACCCAGCACTCTCATTCATTGTCACACACACA
This sequence comes from Opsariichthys bidens, assembly GCA_037194245.1. Classification (NCBI taxonomy): domain Eukaryota; kingdom Metazoa; phylum Chordata; class Actinopteri; order Cypriniformes; family Xenocyprididae; genus Opsariichthys; species Opsariichthys bidens. The sequence continues at coordinate 7,283,165 of CM074304.1, read as the reverse complement.
CCAGCTGGCCGCTCTTATTCATAGTCAAACAGTCTTACACACTTGCAGTTCCCCCCAGCATTGATAAATGAGCTCAGTGCTTATTTGGCCTCCCAACTGGAATATATGACCTTGCTCCATAAACGTGGGGGGATTTCTCTGATGAACACATGACCCTGAGCCCCTGTCAGCGCAGTTATTACCATCCACTTCTCTCTGGCATGTAAATTGATATAATTACTGTAAGCAGGGGCCACAAAGCTCACTGTATGCTCTCACAAGCCATCATTGTGCCCTCTGAAACTCTGAAATATCTGCCCTACTTCTCCAGATTGCCCAGCTAAACTCCTTGATAAACATGTTATTGGGGGAACTGAACCCGGGTGACAGGCAGAAGATCATGACCTTGTGCACCATTGATGTTCACGCCAGAGATGTGGTCTCCAAACTCATCGCTCAGAAGGTTGGGTCATGTTTACTGCACCTCGTAAATAATGATCATGTTGACTAAAGGATGCTCTGTTTCCTTGTTTTAATCATTTAGTTGTGTTTGACAACTCTTAGTTCTTCAGTCATTATTTTAATGGGATTTAAATTGACAAGCGGTAATTGATTAATTAATTGAGTTGGGAGCATTTAGACTGGCTTTTTCTGAGTAGCTTTATTAAATTGTTGAGGCTTTACCTAGGTGAGCAGTGCTCAGGCGTTTGCCTGGGTTTCTCAGCTCCGCCACAGCTGGGACGAGGAGCAAAACCACTGCTTCATCAACATCTGCGACGCCCAGTTTCGTTATTCCTACGAATACCTGGGAAACACACCTCGTCTGGTCATTACACCTCTCACAGACAGGTACCTTTTCAGCTAATGATCTCTGAGCAATTCAATAACTTCTTTTATTTATATATTGCAATTTTTATTTAAAGTGGACTACTTTGACATCAATATATGTCAAAATATTATGTCAAACTTTTTGGTAAGTATATATGTAAATGATATGATATTTTCTATCACCTAACCCAACCCCTACTCCTAAATCTACCCATGACAGAAACTTGTGAAATACACTACATTTAAAGAAAAAGTCAAATGTCCTCACTAGTGGGTTGAGAAAGTATTTCATAATATAAGTGAGGACATTTGGTCCTCACAAGTATAGTCAAAACACACACACACACACACACACGTGTGTTTAAAAGTATGGGGTTGGTCTAGGTGATAGAAAATATCATTTACCTGCTATAAAATCAATGTAAGTCTAAGATAGAAAAAACAAACCTATATATATATATATATATATATATATATATATACATACATACATACATAGGGTACGGAAAGTATTCAGACCCCCTTAAATTTTTCACTCATTGCTAAATTGCAGCCATTTGCTAAAATCATTTAAGTTAATTTTTTTTCCCCTCATTAATGTACACACAGCACCCCATATTGACAGAAAAACACAGAATTGACATTTTTGCAGATTTCTTAAAAAAGAAAAACTGAAATATCATATGGTCCTAAGTATTCAGACCCTTTGCTCAGTATTTAGTAGAAGCACCTTTTGATCTAATACAGCCATGAGTATTTTTGGGAAAGATGCAGCAAGTCTGGATTTGGGGATCCTCTGCCATTCCTCCTTGCAGATCCTCTCCAGTGCTGTCAGGTTGGATGGTAAACGTTGGTGGACAGCCATTTTTAGGTCTCTCTAGAGATGCTCAATTGGGTTTAAGTCAGGGCTCTGGCTGGGCCATTCAAGAACAGTCACCGAGTTGTTGTGAAGCCACTCCTTCGTTATTTTAGCTGTGTGCTTAGGGTCATTGTCTTGTTGGAAGGTAAACCTTTGGCCCAGTGTGTGGTCATGAGGACTCTGGAGAAGGTTTTCGTCCAGGATATCAATGTACTTGGCCACATTCATCTTTCCCTCGATTGCAAACAGTCGTCCTGTCCCTGCAGCTGAAAAACACTCCCACAACATGATGCTGCCACCACCATGCTTCACTGTTGGGACTGTATTGGACAGGTGATGAGCAGTGCCTAGATTTCTCCACACATACCACTTAGAATTAAGGCCAAAAAGTTCTATCTTGGTCTGGTTATGGTTGACTTTCTACAACTTTCTCCCATCTCCCAACTGCATCTCTGGAGCTCAGCCACAGTGATCTTTGCGTTCTTCTTTACCTCTCTCACCAAGGCTCTTCTCCCCCGATAGCTCAGTTTGCCCGGACGGCCAGCTCTAGGAAGGGTTCAGGTTGTCCCAAACATCTTCCATTTAAGGATTCTGGAGGCCACTGTGCTCTTAGGAAACTTAAGTGCAGCAGAAATTTTTTGCTGTGTGTACATTGAGGAAAAAAAATTATTTTAAAAGATTTTAACAAATAGCTGCAATATAACAAAGAGTGAAAAATTGAACGGGGTCTGAATACTTTCCGTACCCACTGTGTGTGTATATATATATATATATATATATATATTAAAAAAAAGTTACCTACTCGAATACTTGTTACATCAAAATCAGTAATCTTATTACTTATGCACATTACTTGTAATGCTTGATCCCAACACTGAATGTAAAGATATTTAATGTTAATGTTTGTTTTAATGTTAATTATGAAGCTGCTTTATCATTTTTATTCATTGTTTGATTTTTCTGTTTTAATTTCAGGTGCTATATAACACTGACTCAATCACTGCACTTGACTATGAGCAGTGCTCCAGCGGGACCGGCGGGCACAGGAAAGACTGAAACCACTAAAGACCTGGGCAGAGCTCTGGGGATCATGGTGTACGTTTTCAACTGCTCTGAGCAGATGGACTATAAGGTAGATATACCAGCAGAGATGGGACTCAGCCACCACAGCACAATTACGAGTGAATTTTCAGTTCAGATGAGCTCCTAATGCATATAATTACTTTGCCGAACAGGATTCTGCCTCTTAATTGAAAGAAATCAATGACTGATTTGTTTAGAACTTTATCACGGTTGGTTGATGTGTTGGAAGTTCTTCTCCTGAACCACTGTTGGTTTAGTTCTGCTAAGTCTTTAACAGAGGACACAGTGAAGTATTTCCCTGACTTTTTTTGCCGTTCAGTCTATAGGGAACATCTTTAAAGGCCTGGCACAAACTGGAGCATGGGGCTGCTTTGATGAATTTAACCGAATAGCTGTAGAGGTGCTATCAGTGGTGGCAGTACAGGTGAAGACCATACAGGATGCCATTCGCAACAAGAGGAAAAAGTAAGTGTTTTTTATTTTTAGGTCTTCTGAATGGTTAATATGACTTGTTGGTATGTTTTACCCATTGTCCTCTGTAGGTTTCTCTTCCTAGATGAAGAGATTAGCTTGAAACCCTCTGTTGGGATCTTCATCACAATGAACCCTGGATATGCTGGACGAACTGAGCTACCAGAGAACCTCAAAGCTCTTTTCAGGTATAGCTTGATCTGAATAGAGATATATTAATATATAGAAAAAATTTACCAAACCAGCAAAGAAATTAGCTAAAGTGTGTTTTATGGAGTGAAAAATTAGTTTGGCAAGATTTTTATTTAGCCATCAAAGAAGATGAGATGTGAAATATTCATCATGCCGGCAAATGATAATTGTTACAGTATGTGTACATATGTAAGGGTGTGGACCTGGTAAACTCTACATCAGGGGACAAAATGTCCCCACAAGGATGGCAATACCAGAAATCTCTGACTTGTGTGGACATTTTTTGTCCACATGAGGAAGACAGCTTATAAATCATACTAAATGTTTTTTGAAAAAATGCAAAACGTTTTCTGCAAGGTTTGTGCTTAGGGGATAAAATTCTATTTGTATACTGTACTGTATAAAAATCATTATGTCTACGAGAAGTCTCCATAAAACATGTAAAAACTGTGTCAAGTTTTGTTTATGTCACATGTTATGTAAAAAAAGATGAGGTCCTCTCTCTAAACGCTTTAGCAGCAGTGTATAGAGGACTTCATGAATGCCATATGATTGCTGTGTTTTGCAGGCCTTGCGCCATGGTGGTTCCTGACATGGAGCTGATCTGTGAGATCATGCTAATGTCTGAGGGATTTCAGAGCGCTCAGATTCTGGGGAACAAGTTCATCACCCTCTACAGGCTCTGTAAGGAGCTGCTCTCTAAACAGGTACAGTGACTTGTGAAGGTACAGTACAAGAAAACCACTTGTCCATTTTGTGTCTGCTTATAAACTACATGTATTCTCTGCTGCAGGACCACTATGATTGGGGTTTGCGTTCTGTCAAACCTGTCCTGGTGGTTGCTGGAGCTCTTAAAAGAGCAGATCGGACTAGGCCAGAAGATCAGGTGATTTGTTTATATGATTGATGTTTAGCTTTATTGATCCAGCAGCCATGGGTTTTGACACTCTGACTTTCTGTTACATTATGAAAGGTGTTAATGCAGGCTTTGAGAGACTTCAACATGCCAAAGATTGTTTCGGAAGATGTTCCGGTGTTCCTCGGTCTGATTAGAGATTTGTTCCCTGGTTTGGAGGTGGAAAGACAGACAGATGCAGAGTTTGAGCTGATAGTCCGACAGACAAGTCTAGAGTTAAAGCTTCAACCCGAGGACACATTTATTCTGAAAGTAAGAATCTCTCCGCACACTTCAGCATCATTTGTGTTTAACATTAAGTTATCACACTGTTTTATATCCCTTGTTAACCTCTTATTTTATTGTTTTTGTCCTTTGTAATGATAATATGTGAAGGTTGTTCAGCTTGAGAAGCTTTTATCTGTTCATCAATCAGTGTTTGTGGTTGGTGATGCTGGGACTGGAAAAAGCCAGGTCAGTAGACACTCCACATAAATACAAACTATTACCTGTTTCCCATAGTCCACTTTCCCTGGAGTTTTGAACGAATGCAGTAATTACTGGTATTCTGTATTCTTTTAAAATATGTCTATCCGATTGAAAAATTTTGCCTGACACTTTATTGTCAGGTTAACGATTTAATTGCAAGTTTAATTAAGTATTTAATTAATTAATTAAGTATTTTAATATGGAAATAGTTATATTTAATAATAAGTATTAGGGGTGTGATGAGATGGCTCAGAAGACGAGATACAAGATTGAGTTCATGAGCTTTTTACACAATATTTTTAAGAAATCCTCAATGATGAAATACATGACTAGAAAAATAGTCGGCAGGTGCATTTGAAATGTCTTAACTAATCATCGTTTAATGAATGTCATTTTAGTTCTATTTTCAGCCTAAGATAGCTTTTCATAATGGGAGATACAGTGGGGCAAAAAAGTATTTAGCCAGCAGCCAATTGTGCAAGTTCTACCACTTAAAAAGATGAGAGAGGCCTGTAATTTTCATCATAGGTACACTTCAACTATGAGAGACAGAATGAGAAAAAAAAATCCAGAAAATCACAGTGTCTGAGTTTTAAAGAATTTATTTGCAAATTATGGTGAAAAATAAGTATTTGGTCACCTACAAAAAAAGCAAGATTTCTGGCTCTCACAGACCTATAACTTCTTCTTTAAGAGGCTCCTCTGTCCTCCACTCGTTACCTGTATTAATGGCACCTGTTTGAACTCGTTATCAGTGTAAAAGACCACAACCTCAAACAGTCAGACTCCAAACTCTTCGGCCAAGACCGAAAAGCTGTCAAAGGGCACCAGAAACAAAATTGTAGATCTGCACCAGGCTGGGAAGACTGAATCTGCAATAGGTAAGCAGCTTGGTGTGAAGAAATCAACTGTGGGAGCAATTATTAGAAAATGGAAGACATACAAGACCACTGATAATCTCCCTCGATCTGGGGCTCCACGCAAGATCTCAAAATGATCCCAAGAACTGTGAGCAAAAATCCCAGAATCACACGGGGGGACCTAGTGCATGACCTGCAGAGAGCTGGGACCAAAGTATCAAAGGCTACCATCAGTAACACACTACGCCACCAGGGACTCAAATCCTGCAGTGCCAGACGTGTCCCCCTGCTTAAGCCAGTACATGTCCGGGCCCTTCTTAAGTTTGCTAGACAGTATTTGGATGATCCACAAGAGGATTGGGAGAATGTCATATGGTCAGATGAAACCAAAATAGAACTTTTTGGTAAAAACTCAACTTGTCGTGTTTGGAGGAGAAAGAATGCTGAGTTGCATCATGCATCATGCTTTGGGGCTGTTTTTCTGCAAAGGGACCAGGACGACTGATCCGTGTAAAGGAAAGAATGAATGGGGCCATGTATTGTGAGATTTTGAGTTAAAACCTCCTTCCATCAGCAAGGGCATTGAAGATGAAATGTGGCTGGGTCTTGCAGCATGACAATGATCCCAAACACACTGCCCGGGCAACGAAGGAGTGGCTTCTTAAGAAGCATTTCAAGATCCTGGAGTGGCCTAGCCAGTCTCCAGATCTCAACCCCATAGAAAATCTTTGGAGGGAATTGAAAATCCGTGATACCCAGCGACAGCCCCAAAACATCACTGCTCTAGAGGAGATCTGCATGGAGAAATGGGCCAAACTACCAACAACAGTGTGTAAAAACCTTGTGGAGACTTACTTGAAATACAGAAATGTTTGACCTCTGTCATTGCCAACAAAGGGTATATTACAAAGTATTGAGATGAACTTTTGTTATTTACTAAATACTTATTTTCCACCATAATTTGCAAATAAATTCTTTAAAAATCAGACAATGTGATTTTCTGGATTTTTTTTTCTCATTCGGTCTCTCATAGTTGAAGTGTACCTATGATGAAAATTACAGGCCTCTCTCATCATTTTAAGTGGGAGAACTTGCACAATTGGCGGCTGGCTAAATACTTTTTTGCCCCACTGTATTAGGATGCATCAGGGAGCTGCTTTCAAAATGCGGTATATTGAAATCGTGTTTGAATGCGCACTCGCGTTTTACTATCGCTTTCGATTTCGCGGTCGTGTGTACTCTGTGAATAGGGAGAGCAGGTGGTGAGCTCGCGTTCTACAAGATAAGACATTTGTCTGAAGCTAAGGCTCTGTTGTACAACGAATCCTCTGCCATGGTCATGTCAGTCATCTCGTCACTTACTTTTGTTATTCCTGCTGGACTACGTACGACTCTGAAGCTCATGTTGGGTGAGCTGGGTGGAATTGAAGTGACCGTTATCCAACGGAATTGAAAGCAAAATGACAGTGGAGATGTAAATGGAAACATAGCTGTGGCATATACTATCACCCTCACACTCCGTCATGGCAATATCACGGCTTTTCACTTGGACCAGAAATCTCGTCACATTAATCTTGCGAGATCTCGTGGCACGAGATCTTGTCACACCCCTAATAAATAGTTATATGTATTAATTAATGATAAAATGGCTTTGTAAAAAGAAATTTCACAGGGGTAGAATTACATGAATGGTATTTTTAAATATTTATATGTTAGATTTTTTTTCAGTCTTTTTTGGTTACACTGATGTGTGGAGTGACCTAAATAACTGCAGTATAATTGAAATATTGTTCAATAGTAATATATTTAATATTTATTTGTGCAAATTTCTTCAGTTCCACATGGTTGGATGATCTATAGCGGCTAAAATGTATTGCCATTACACAAATATTAAAATAAGAGTTGAAGACACGCAAATAACAAATCAGAACAAATAATCATGAAAAGATGATTATGTAATAATCGTGACAGGTCTACTCTGTCCCTAAACAGGTCCTGAGAACTCTTCACAAAACCTACTTCAACATGGGAAGGAAGCCGCTCTGGAATGATCTGAACCCAAAAGCAATAAGCAGTGGTGAATTGTTTGGTTCCTTTCATCCAGCCACTCGGGAATGGAAAGATGGTACATCAGCATCCAGTGTTTTGTAGAGCTGATCCTGTCCAATTCACAGTACATAACTTACTGTTTAGACATGAGATCCATTCTCCCCAGTAAGACTTTGAGATTGTAAATCTTTTCATGTGGCAGGTTTATTGTCACATTTCATGCGGGATCAAGCCAGTAACTCTCACTTGGGGCCGAAGTGGATTGTTCTGGATGGAGACATTGACCCCATGTGGATTGAGTCTCTCAACACTGTAATGGATGACAACAAGGTACCCTGCATGTCTTTTTGATGGGGACATTTGCATTCACTTGATTAACTTGAAGCACTATCCTTACATTCTGAAATATTTAAACATGCCACTGAACAAAACCACATACAATTTGACAAAGTTGTTGCAGCAAACTATGAATTATGAATATTAGCAATGATGTAGTTATGTCGAGCATGTCTGTGCAGGTTCTTACTCTGGCTAATAATGAACGTATCCCACTCACCCCCTCGATGAGACTACTGTTTGAGATCAGCCACCTGAAACATGCCACTCCTGCCACCGTGTCCCGAGCTGGCATCCTGTACATCAATCCTCAAGAGCTGAGCTGGAACCTGTGAGAAATTCACTTTCTGTGCAAGAGTTCAAAATATATATCATCTGGTTCTTAGTGGTTAACATTTGTGGAGGAATAGACTTGGGTGAACAACCTCTTTTTCATCCATGTCTAGGTGCGTTACGAGTTGGATTGATCGGAGGGAGAGACAAACCGAGAGAGCGCACCTGACAATTCTGTTTGACAAATACGTCCCTCGCTGTCTCGAAAAAATGAGAAGCTCCTTTAAAACAATCATTCCTATTCCTGAGAACAGCATGGTTCAGGTATACCATTCACACAGTTACACTCATTCATGAAGGCCTATACTCTGGTTCAAATCTTTACAGATGTCTCTCTCTCTCTCTCTCTCTCTCTCTCTCTATCAGACTCTGTGCGCCCTGTTGGATTGCCTGTTAACTCCTGAGAACATTCCGGCAGACTCGCCACGAGAAATCTATGAGACATACTTTGTGTTCGCCTGTGTGTGGGCATTTGGTGGAGCCACATTTCAGGATCAGGTATTTTGTTGTTTTTTGTTGAGTATTTTTCTTTTCTTTTCTTCAACCGGAATTAAGAAAAAATTCCTCATACTTGTAGAAATTTCACTGTAAGATTATCCCTAACATAAAATATATACAGCAGTGGCCAAAAGTGGTGTCCTGGAGGGGATGCTTGTTTTTAATGACCCTACAAGTATGATTAAACAATCAAAATATGAATAAAATATTTCATATTTTTTAAACATTTTAAATATGAGGGAAGAAGAAATCGCTAAACTTGGTTAAGGTATTCATCTGGCAAAAATGGCAAACTACAGCTACCGGTTTTAATTTACTATGTAAAAATAAAAGCTCACAGGATAAATAATACATTGACTACAACATAATCAGTTACTAATATTTTGCTGGTTCTCTCTTATTTTTGCATGTGTTCATATGGCCAAAAATTATGTCTGGACAAATAAAAATAAAATAAAACACAAAGCACAACATGCTTACAAAACTGTTTTTAAATTTTTAATATTGAATAGATGTCTAATATATATATATATATATATATATATATATATATATATATATATATATATATATATATAAGTAACAAATAATAATCTAAATGGTAGCAGTACTTATATCTTCTGTATGTTTTAATGTCTCTGTTTTTGTTGTCTCCCAGCTCCTTGACTATCGGGCCAAGTTCAGCCAGTGGTGGATAAAAGAGATGAAGAGTGTGAAGTTTCCTGTCCAAGGCTCTGTTTTTGATTACTACTTAGATCCTCATTCCAGACGCTTCTTGCCATGGACTGACAGGATGCCTGCATTTGAGATGGACCCTGATACACCTGTGCAGGTGACACTAATACATACAAATAACATGACGTGAACATTCTTTAGAGCACAATATATTTCTTTGTGATCTTCTGAGAAAATTCTCCTGAGAAATTTCACTCTCAAAGAGAACCACTTTAATTTCAGAAAAATGGCATGCTAATTTAGTGCAGTTAGTGCATTAGAGTGGGTCAGTGAACAGATACAGAGAAAACAAGCTCCCTCCATCATGAGCTGAACCTGCAGTCAGAGGAGTTTTGGATCTGATTACCATTCAAAGTAATCAGAATTATGCAAGTGAGTGTGTGAGGCCACCGTCTCTGTTTTTATTCTTGGAAGATAAAGACTGAATGTTGATAATAGGGTAGTCATAGTGATGAACTGGACCTACAGGTTTGTCGTGTCTCATTGTAGAACTATGTTCTAAAAGTTCATAAAAGTTCAGTCAAAGTGCTCTCGTAAAGTATACCACTGATTTAAAATAATGTTTTAATAGTGTAAGAGTGCTGATCATTTTTTGCACATTTAAATGATGTAAATGTTTATGTTAAAAACATGAATAAATACTTTTTATCCCCCATCACTGATAAACCATTGGATAAAGAGTAATATATGCACTAGCATTCAAAACTCTGTTGTCGGTACGATATTTTTTACATGTTTCTACTTTAATATATTTTAAATGTAATTTATTCCTGTGATGGCAAAGTTGAATTTAATTCCTATAAATAAAAAAAATCATACTGACCCCAAACTTTTGAATGTTTTTTTTTAATTAAAGAAATGGAATGGTTTAAAGGTTTTTTCTTTTTCTTTTCTGATCGGTTTGTTCTTAAAAGGGTTCCTTGACTATTATTTAATTGTAACAGCTTTATATATTCCAGGGGTTCTCCTTCTAGAGTTTAGCTCCAACCTTGATCCAACTCACCTGTCTATAACTCTCTAGTAGTCCTGATTAGCTTGTTCAGGTGTGTTTGATTAGGGTTGGAGCTAAACTCTCCAGGAAAGTGGACATCGAGGGCCAGAGTTGAGAATCCCTGATTTATTGTTTTAGTTTTGCTGAATATGTTGATGCAATGATGAAATGCCATTTCCCCCCCACTCACTTTGTGTGCAGGCTGTGTTAGTCCCAACAGTTGATACGGTCAGGCTGCAGTATTTCATGGGCATGTTGTTGGAGACGTCTCAGCCTCTTATGCTGGTCGGTGGAGCAGGCACTGGGAAGTCTGCTCTGGTCAGAAACCTTCTGGAAACACTACCAGAGAACTTTATAACAGCAAAAATTCCCCTTCACTTCTATACCACTGCGTCCATGCTGCAAAGTAAGTGTGACAGTGCATTTCTTCACATTTCTCTAAAGACAAGATGTTTTCATTCGTGTAGAACAGCACCTCCCTGTGGTCCATATGCCAAATATCACTCCATCCAGTGATGGTAGTAATAGATCAGTTAATCCAATGATTCTAACCAGGTGCTAATGGTGTACTTTAATGTTGAGTGTATGTTTGCTTTGAATGTATGTATGGTACATATTTTAAAATTCAGGGGAGAATCTGCCCTTATGGACTGACACTTGCATTAGTCATAGGATTTGTTTACAAATGGTGCTTTATGGTATTTTGTAATCACTGTCCTTTTAAAACAACATTTTATATTGTAATTATTATCAGAGGCAATGGAGAAACCTCTCGAGAGGAAGGCTGGTAAGAGTTACGCACCCCCTGGAAACAAGAGACTCATCCATTTCATTGATGACATGAACATGGCAGCTGTGGACAGTTACGGGACCTCTCAGCCACACGCTCTCATTCGCCAGCACCTGGATTACAAGCACTGGTTATGCGACATCAACGTTTCTTTCATTTATTCCACTGAAGAGAGATATTATTTGTCAGAATACTCTATAACAGCATTTGCCCTCTTGTTTCTAGGTATGACACCCAAAGGTTAACAATGAAAGACATACACAACACCCATTATGTCTGTTGTATGAATCCAACATCAGGGAGTTTCACTATTAACTCCAGACTGCAGGTATTTGAGTTTCTCCTGTAGAAGTGTCTTTATTGCATGTTTACCAGGATGGTGCAGCATGTAGAACTGAATTGAATTTTTTTTTCAAGTAGAAACAAAATGGCATGAAGTAAAAAATAATCTTGAAAATAAAATTAATCTTGCTTTAAGTGTAGTTTTTAATTATACGTTTTGGTATAAACTATATTAAACATAAACCTGTTATCGCATGCACTACATATTTTGGTATTTCCAAATATTATTAATGCTACCTATTGACATGTGTATTAATTTATATTTGTAAAATTTAAAAAAAAGTACTAATCTAATTTATTTAATATATAATCAATAAATAATGCAATAAATTGTTAATATTATAAAGTCATCTGCATAAAATGTTGTGGACAGTTTGTTGTGCTGTATTTGAACATTGTTTGAATTTTAATTTCGTATATTTTTATATATACTTTTAATTAATTACAAATACATTTAATTTAGTCAATTTTTATATTAATAGATTAAACATGAAATAAATAATCATAATTAAATTCTGAACTCCGATTCTGGGCATAATGCATTGATTAGTAAATGTTTAGTTATATTAAAAGGTATTGTGGTAAATAAAGTGAGTAAAAACAAAGTTTTTTGCATTATATAATATACCTTTCTTCATCAGAGGCATTTCACAGTGTTGGCGGTCAGCACACCCAGCTCTGAGACCCTCAGCTCCATGTTTGGCTCTATCCTGGGCTTCCACCTGCAGAGGTTGCCGTTCAGCCCGGCTGTGGTGAGCAGTGGTCCAGCAGTGGTGAAAGCGGCCATAGCCCTCCACAACCGTGTGCTCCAGCACTTCCTCCCCACCTCCACCAAGTTTTACTGTCTGTTCAACCTGTGGGATCTCTCTCGGCTGTTCCAGGTATTCATTCCCTTTTTGCTGAGTAATTTAAGCTGTAAATATGTTGAATTAGCCGGCACTTACCTGTGTGTATATATGTGTACCTAGGGTCTCCTGTTCTCCAGGCCAGAGTGTGTTACACAGGGTGCTGATCTGGTTCGACTTTGGATCCATGAATCCAGAAGAGTATATTCCGACCGCTTTTCTGAACCATCCGACCTTCAGCTATTCTATAGGTTGCAGATGGATATTGCACGACAGATCTCTGTGGTAAACTAGCGAAACAAGACGCGTTTACTATGTACTTGCATCAGAAATTAAGTATGATATAGTCATTGTATTCATATTGCATTGAGAGACAATTTTTCTGCTATTGAGGTGGGATACAGGTAAGGTTAGAGACGGGTTTGGTGGTATAGGTAGGTTTAAGGGTTGGTTAAGGTGTAAGGGAATTGGGTTACACTTTATTTTAAGGTGTCAGTATTACAGTGCAATTATACATTTAAGTACTGAATAATGACAATTAACTACATGTACTTACTATAGGGTTAGGGTTAGGATGAGGGTTTGGTTTAGGGTTAATTGCATGTAATTATGCATAATTTCTAGTTATTACTATAGTAAATACATGTAACATATGTAACAATGACACTGTAAAATAAAGTGTTACCGGGAATTGTCGTCAGTGTAATTGTTAATGTAATTACAGAAATTAATTACAGATGCAATTACATGCAGTGTACAATGTTAAAACTTGCATGTACACAATAACTGCATCATATCAAATGATTAATATAAGAGTTAGTTCATAGTAGTTAAGCCACCTAATATAAAGTGGGATCGTTTTTTTAATTTCCAAACAGAATCAATTATTTTTTGAGAAAATATATCAGATATTTTGGTTACACTTTGCATGAACTACTTTAGGTAACATGAATTAAATAAGTCATTCAATAAGTTAATACATATTACATTACTATAAATTATCATTTATAATTGTTGATGTTTAATACAGTGTAATAAATGACTGTCATTTTATTCTAAAATTCTCAATCTGTGAAGTGTTGCAGGACAATTCTGTCCCAGCTGTCCTCTGCTTAGTACTTTTACCCACAGATACTTTTTCTGCTCGATAAATATAAGCTGCATGGCACAAAGCTTCATGTGATTATCGCCTCCTAATCAGGACCCAAAACGGATATATTAAGTCTGCTTTTTTAAAATAAAGAAAAGAAGTGATGGCAGGATGATGGTTAGTATGGAAACTTTGTATTTGTGCAGTCCACTCATGTCAAAAGATCAAGTCCGACTTGAAGCTTGTGACACATCAACCCAATCACTTTATTTAGCGTTCATGTAAATACTATGTTCCGATTAATCAATGATTTCATTCCAATTGAAAAAAAAAAAATTGTCCATGTAAATGTAGCTAATAAGGATATAACGGTATACAAACATGACGGTTCAGTACGTACCTCAGGATTGAAGTCACGGTTCAGTACTGGTTCAGTACAGCAGGGGGGAGAAAACTAAACATACATTTTTTATCATTAAATAGTGATTTATTGAAAAAATTGACTCTTTAAATAATTTCAATTATAATCAACATTTTCTTAAAAAAAATCTAATGCTGTAAACAGGGAGCCCTTTCTTGCACATTAAAGGTTAAAATTAACAACAGAACCCAAACTATTAAATTCAGTTGCTATTTATTTTTTAGATATAATAATCAACACTAAATTTAAAAAACAAACAACAAAAAACACGTGTATTGTGCACAAAGCAGGTTTTGTGTTAATGTCTAAATCTTGTTAAATTATCTTTCTACTCCATTTTTTTTAAATATAGTCATTTAAACCGTTACCGTCATAACTTGTTTTCATGAAATTTTTTTTTAAACATATCAAATAATTAAGAGAGAGAGGTTGAGAGATTACACGTAAACATATCTATGCATAGATCGTCTGTTCTTCTGCACTTTTTCCTGTTGTACCGGTTAGCAAACACTGTTGCATTACCACACACGTCCCGTGTTGTATTGTAGTGTAGATTGTCTGTGCATTCATCGTCTGACTGAATGTTTGGATGTCCATACTGTGTTCGGGATGACATGTACCGTTACACCCCTAGGAGCTAATGAAGAAAGGCAAAATACACATAACAAAACTTGGTCTCTGATAAAACTACTATAAAAACAAAGTATTCTGATTACTGCTTCACTTTAAAGCAGTCAGACGGTCAATAGTAGAACTGTAGACACTATTAAGATACCTGATTTAAAAATGTATAATTTAATATTATTGTCGTTTAGTTGCCTAATGTAGTTGTCTCCTGCGTGTCTCTCAAAGGAAATGGAGGAAGAGGCAGTGCTCCGGGAGCCTCTAATATACCTGCACAGCAATGTGGGATCTGCAGAACCTTCCTACATGCCCATAGCTGGATGGGAGCAGCTCAGCTGTATCCTTAATGAGGCTTTGGACGGTTACAATGAGCTCCACCCTGCCATGAACCTGGTGCTGTTCCAAGAAGCCATGCAGCATGTGTGAGTGCTACATCTGCAGTATATGCTTTAGTGAATACAGATTTAACTGTAATTACACACATTTTTTTTTTTTGACTGGTTTCTGCAGGTGTCGGATCAGTCGCATCCTGGCATGTCCTAGAGGCCACGCCCTCCTCATAGGTGTGGGCGGCAGTGGCAAACAAAGCCTGACCCGCCTTGCTGCCCACTTCTCCAACATGGATGTGTTCCAGCCCACCCTCAGCAAGGGATACAGCATACAAGACCTAAAGGTAACATGGTCCACAGAGTTCACTCCAATAGACTCTGGCTGCAAAATACAATCTATGTCAAACAAGATTGAAATTAGAAAACCGCATACAACAGAAACCACAACAAATGTGACTATGACAATGTGCCAAACCATCATCACCCAAATCAGCTGCCCAAATCACGGTGCCCATCGCTGCTGTTAGGTGAGGATAAATCTAAAATGGCGGTGATTCATTACCAGAGATCAAGCTTTCTTTTAGACAACACTTTCCCTGATCAATACCCCGTCCGGCTCCATCGATCTCATTTAGTCCTGCCCGGATGCAATGGGGAGTAATTGCCAGATCCTATTAAAGAACCAAGGCAAATATTTCAATGCCCTATTGATGAGGCCGCTGCTATCATTTCATTCATCAGTGTGTGGTAAATCTGAGGCCAGTTGGCCGAGCTGCATTGATCTCTATACACTCACTGTTTGATGCCCTCTACACATAATCATGAAAAGACACTTAATCTTGGTCTCGTCCTGATTCTATGCGCACATGTACATGCGCAGTCTTACATTTTGGCCTAAAAGGAGAGTATGTATGAAAGAGAGTGTCATATTTCAGTGTAATAACTTTATTCCCCCCCGTTAAAGTGTGGTCAAAATTGTGGGGGAAGTTTCGTGGGCAAAAAAGGTCTATTGCACAGCTCACACATAAGTCACTTTCAAACCAAGCAGCTATCAACCAAATTGGACACATTGCAAAATGTGTGTTGGCAAGTAATTCTCCTCCAGTCACATGAATTCCTATTAAATTGACTGAATCTTGCATTCACCAAACAACGTTAAATGTAACTGCATCTTTACAGTTGAAGTTTGCTTCTAACAGCACCGAATGCATTTGCAAAAGTAAGTTTTCGTACAGATTTCCTGAATTCTCCTTTTGTGTTTGACGGTATTGACAAATGTATTTTTAGCTGTGTTCAAGGAAATCAACCTAAGACTGGCTTATAGCATAGCTGTCTCTGCATATCATACTTGGTGTGAACAGGACTTAAATGATAACTAATTTGAAGAGAATAGGGAAGTCCACACCACAGCTATAACGATACTGTTGGAATCACAATTTTTATTTTCCAGCTGATCGACTTTAAAAAGCCAGAGCGTTTTAAGTGGCAGACGACATGAGAGCGGCATGTGCTTACAGTAAACTAATTCAAAAATAATTAAAGTTATAGTTATCTTTATAGTTATCGATCGGGGTGTGGAAAGTTTTATAGCCGTGTTTAATTATTTGTAGAGATTTTGGCTGACCTGTCAATTTACTTGCCGTTGTAGGGGTGGTGACATGTTGATTTTGGATATTTAAAAAAAAAAAAAAACAATTTTCAAGAGAAAAATTGAAAAAGTGACAGGAAACGATAGAAAGAAGAGGGTGAAATGGGATCAGGTCTTGGGGTGGACCAGATTCAAACACAATTTTCCCACGTGAGAACCGTAACTCAATGTATCTGAATGATTGAATCGCTAAGCCACAGCTCATACTGATTTTGGAAGTTCGTTTTGTTCTACCTTATTGTATCTTTAGGCGGATTTGGCTGGACTGTACATGAAGACGGGGGTGAAAAACATACCTACAATCCTGCTCCTCACAGATGCTCAGATCCCACAGGACAGTTTTCTCGTCATCATCAGCACCCTGATCTCGTCAGGTCAGACCCTCCCGCATACGTACACATTCATACACGCCACGGTGGGACGGTGGGGGGCTCATTGTGTGTCGGTCTGATGAATGGGAAGCATATGTAAATGAAGTGGGGCCGGTGAAGTAGATTAAGGGTGACTGGAACAGGCCTGCGTGTCATTGGATCAAGACCCCAGAACACAGATGGTGGCTCTCATCCGTCATTGATGTCAAGCGCAGAGGTCGGAGACCCGCTTAGTGCTCGAACCAGAATAAAGCATCAGATCATTCAAGTTAACAAATGTAACATAATTTAACTGATGCGTGTGTAATTGTTAATGCTTAAATGCACCAGAGAGAGTTTATTCCTACATGCCATGAAGAGTTTGTTAGAATAGCATTAATGTGTCAGTGTGGTAACTTCCATTTTCAAGTTTCAGGTTAGATCAAGTTTTTTATATTATATATAAACCTTTTTAATTATATTTGTTTTATTTAATTAATTTAGTGGCAAGGACGATAAATGTTTTAAAACAAGTTTCCCAACACCCCCCTCCATCTGCCATTGTTCAGCCAAACAGATTGGTTGAGCCAATGTAATGTAAGGCCACTCAAACAGCTTTAAGTAATTCACATATTTAAAATCTGTAAAAAATTTATTATTAGTAAAATAACAAATGTGCTATTTGTATATTATACTTGTTTGATTAATATTTTAAATGAGGCTTTTTTATATTTTCAATTTAATTGGTTTAATTTTTAGCAATATTTCTACAAATTGTTGTTTTAAATCGTTCAAATTTTTTGAGAGAAAGATTGGAAAGTTGTCAATGATTGGAAGAAGAGGGTGTAATGGCATCGGGGAACAAAAAAAACCCATCTGTTTTCTAAATGCATCTTATGCATGCATGAATTATTCACAATAACATCTATATGTTTCATTTTTAATATTTTGAACTACACCTATGAAAACTTTAAACTTTTTACAGTATGGTTTAAACTCGCCCCTGCAAGCTGACGTTTGTCGGCTTCACTTTTGAGACAACTGTGCACCAACTGTTGCGTAGAACCAAGTCCCCGCTCTACATTTTCTATTTCAAAAATCCGATAGACTTGAACGTACAAGACCGTACAGAACAAAAGATGTCTTGCTATTTCACAACTTTACAGATAACAGCACTGCTTATTTGTGGCATTTTTGGATAAATACTACTGTATCTAGATCTGTCTAGATCTACATAGAAACATTAACTAGTTCCTAAATGTTACTTGCTCAGCATAAAGCAGTGTAAAGACATACATGCATGTGGCCCGTTTAAGTGAACGGAATGTGTTCTGTGTCGGTCTGACTCCAGGTGAGATCCCTGATCTATTGAGTGAAGAGGAGGTGGATGGTGTTTGGAAAGCTGTGAGGAGTGAAGTGCGAGAACTTGGCCTTCTGGACAACTATGAGAACTGCTGGAGCTTTTTTATGACACGAGTGCGGCAACAGCTCAAGGTCTCACTGCAATGATTGTGTCTTTTATTGTATGTCTGATTTATTTTGCATATCTTGTTTGGATCATAGATGAGTGTCTACAGTGTGTGCATACTGTATGTGTGTGTAGGTCGTTCTCTGCATGTCTCCAGTAGGTAACAGCCTGCGTCTACGTGCCCGGCGTTTCCCAGCTCTGCTGAACTGCACCACTCTGGACTGGTTCCAGGAATGGTCCCTGGAGGCCCTCCAGTCTGTCAGCTTGAAGTTCCTGCAGGGCATCCCAAGTATTCAGGTAAACCTAAGCTCCAATTAGGCAGTGGAAGTAGCTTCATTGTATTTCTACACCAGTACTTCATCTAAAAATGCTCCTTGTCTGTAAAATTATTTTTATTCTTCATCGTTGCCAAACATCCCAACTCTGCCCACGCTACTGGGAACTATGTTTTGGTGAATATAACAAACGGACAACAAAAATGAAAGCGGTGAGAAAACTTCAGTTAAGAATGCATCTGGTCATAGAGAGGATGTTTGATCTGATTCTGCAGTTGAGTCATTTACATTTACATTTAGTCATTTAGCAGACGCTTTTATCCAAAGCGACTTACAAGTGAGGAAAACAAACAAGCGATTCTTCATGAATTGGCAAATAGCACAAGAAGTGCTCACAATACAAGTTTCATACATTGCTCAGTACCATAAGCTAGAGTAGGAAGGGAAAAGGGAAGGAAAGGGTTTTTTTTTTTTTTTTTATGAGGGGATCGAGTGTTCACGGAAGAGATGAGTTTTCAGCTGTCTCTTGAATATTGCCAGGGATTCTGCGTTCCTGATGAAGTCTTTTATTGTCACTTTTATTTATATAACTCTTTATAAAATAGATTGCTTTAACCCCCCCTAGCTGTCACCGTGCTGCTAACTGGATGTGTGAGCTCTTTTTATTTAGTGCATTTTTTCATAACGCATATTTTAGTAATCATCATAAATTAGGTGTCATTCGAAAACTTATGAACTCAAAATTCATCATGTGAAAGGCTCCTCCCCTAGTGGGTGGCGTCAGGTTTTATATTTACAAATTTTATTTTACTTTATATTTAAAACTTTTTCTAATCTTGACAAGATGCATATCGTCAGAAAGGTCTGAGGCTCATGGTTCAATATTTGGTGATTGTTTTATGATAAAAGTGACATTTGAATAGAAATGTATGCATTTGTCACATGAGAGTACATAAAAAAAATTCAATGGAATGTAGTGGATATTGGTGGATATTTTTTGTACAGCACTGAAACAAAGTCTCATGGGTCTCATGGGAACTTACATTTTTGTGAAATCAACTTCAAATATGGAACATAACTTAAGACATGGCTTTGATATGATAGCAAAATGTAAGTGTAAAAAATAATTGATAAAATTAAAAAATGTTCAGTACATTTGATTTCCAGTAAATATAAACTTGGGGGAAAAAAAAGGAATAATCTGCTGTGTGTCTTCTTTAAAACGAGACCCACCTTATGTCTATATTCCAAAGACTTCTTGAATTACAACCATTTAGGTTTGGATAGTGCATTTTTATGTCTATGCTCAAAAAGGGACAGCAAGCAGATTTACAATTAAAGATGAAAAAACTGTCTCTTTCAATTAGAATTACAAAATCAGTTTCCACAATGAAGCAGCTCTCCAGTGTGTTCAGTGTGTACAGACTGAACATCAGAAATGAACTGGAGAATATTTTCATGTCAAAGAAGGCGGAGCCTCAGAGCCACACCCACCTATTATGTAATCACCTTGGACCAATGGTAGCTTGAAGGCGTTTACCAGCTGGAACTTTTTTGGAAAGTTCACTTTGGCAAGCTGTTTCGAACTCCAAATGCTTGATTTCGTTCGAAAGTGTCACACCATTTCATTCTTCGATTTTCACTTGAAGTATATCGTGGCCTGAAATGCATAGTTCATTCAAAAATTAAATAAATGCCATTCTAATCGCATATGCAGAGTACAAAATTATGACAATTTACACATTTTGGTGAAATATTAGGTGAACAGTGTTGAAGCAGGGTGTTTGGAGTCTTTCTGTTTTTAAATAATTAGTCAAAATAAGTATAATTCATTTGTTTCTGTTAGTTTTTTTTAATGCCATATTGATTTATAGTTTACAGGAAGTGGTTTTAATTCTTTCAATAGGCTTAGCAAAAAGAGGTTTAATTTACCATTTCACACAGAAAAAGTAAAAGGCTAAAAGACACTGTAATTCTTTTGATGAGTGTCCTCTCCTCATATTTACATGTGCACCAGATTCCTCATCATTAGCTAGACTCTGAAGTGAAGACAAATGGCTGATCACATGCACAGTGAGCTCAATGACAGACGCAGTTTCTCTCGCTCTCGCTATTGTTGTTTTCCCTGCACCAGTGGAACGATCACTAAGCAGGATCATTTATGCTAATAAAGCAACAGTGATTAATAAACCCAGACTGACCCTCAGAGAAGCCACAGCTGTTTCAGCCAGACTGTGCGTGTGTGCTGGAGTTTATACAGGGATGTGTGTGTCGTGTGTGTGTGTTGACTTGTGGCCAGCTGTGGGTTTGTTTCCTCTGTGTATTTCACTCAGTGATGGACTATAATAATGGAGTATCTTATCTTCTTATCTTCTCTATCTTATCTTATAATAAATATAATATAATATTAATTATATAACTGTCAAACTATTAATCGCATTTGGGAGCACTGTGTATTTATTATGCGCCTATATAAATACAAACATGTGCACTGTGTATATTTCACAAAAATACAGATGCTGGTCATATAATTAGAATATCATCAAAAAGTTGATTTACTTCACTAATTCCATTCAAAAAGTGAAACTTGGAAATTATATTCATTCATTACACACAGACTGATATATTTCAAATGTTTATTTCTTTTAATTTTGATGATTATAACTGACAACTAAGGAAAATCCCAAATTCAGTATTTCAGAAAATTAGAATATTGTGAAAAGGTTTAATATTGAAGACACCTGGTGCCACACTCTAATCAGCTAATTAACTCAAAACACCTGCAAAGGCCTTTAAGTGGTCTCAGTCTAGTTCTGTAGGCTACACAATCATGGGGAAGACTGCTGACTTGACAGTTGTCCAAAAGACGGCCATTGAGGTTTTGGGTCTCTGTGTCCAAGCACATTAATAGAAAGGCAAAGGGAAGGAAAAGATGTGGTAGAAAAAAAGTGTACAAGCAATAGCACCCTGGAGAGGATTGTGAAACAAAAAACCCATTCAAAAATGTGGGGGAGATTCACAAAGAGTGGACTGCAGCTGGAGTCAGTGCTTCAAGAACCACTACACACAGACGTATGCAAGACATGGGTTTCAGCTGTCGCATTCCTTGTGTCAGCCACTCTTGAACAACAGACAGTGTAAATTTTGCATTTCCTTTGGATACCAGGGTCCCAGAGTCTGGAGGAAGAGAGGAGAGGCACACAATCCACGTTGCTTGAGGTCCAGTGTAAAGTTTCCACAGTCAGTGATGGTTTGGGGTGCCATGTCATCTGCTGGTGTTGGTCCACTGTGTTTTCTGAGGTCCAAGGTCAACGCAACCATATACCAGGAAGTTTTAGAGCACTTCATGCTTCCTGCTGCAGACCAACTTTATGGAGATTCAGATTTCATTTTCCAACACGACTTGGGACCTGCACAAAGTACCAAAGTAACCAGTACCTGGTTTGAGGGACCATGGTATCCTTGTTCTTAATTGGCCAGCAAACTCGCCTGATCTTAACCCCATAGAAAATCTGTATTGTGAAGAGGAAGATGCGATATGCCAGACCCAACAATGCAGAAGAGCTGAAGGCCACTATCAGAGCAACCTGGGCTCTCATAACACCTGAGCAGTGCCACAGACTGATGGACTCCATGCCACGCCGCACTGCTGCAGTAATTCAGGCAAAAGGAGCTCCAACTAAGTATTGAGTGCTGTACATGCTCGTACTTTTCATGATCATGCTTTTCAGTTGGCCAAGATTTCTAAAAATCCTTTCTTTGTATTGGTCTTAAGTAATATTCTAATTTTCTGAGATGCTGAATTTGGGATTTTTCTTAGTTGTGAGTTATAATCATCAAAATTAAAAGAAATTTTAAACTTTTGAAATATATCAGTCTGTGTGTAATGAATGAAGATAATATATGAGTTTCGCTTTTTGAATGGAATTAGTGAAATAAATCAACTTTTTGATGATATTCTAATTATATGACCAGCACCTGTATGTTATTTATGTATAAAATATGTGTTTATATAGAATCTAAATTATATATGAACATACATGTAAATAATTCATGCATGTTTGTGTATTTATATACTACATAATAAATATACACAGTTCACACACACAATATCTAAACTCAAATTTTATTTTGGATGTAATTGTTTGACAGCACTACTATTTTTTTTATTTTTATAAATATTTATATTTTTTATTTATCTTTTATATGTTTGCTCTTGGATTAGATTCATGATCAAATCCTACTTTTGTGCAACATTTTTATCTTTATCTATTTATTTTTATAAGTATAAAAGTGCTTTATTTGTGACACAAGTAACGGTAACCTTTGAGTTTAAGAGATTGATGGATTATTTACATGCATTTAACTCAATACGCTGTTTATCAAATAGCATTATGTCAGGTCTTCATTTATAACCATCTCTTTTTTTTTTCTTCTTGCCAGTCAGTTACATGTACATGTTTTATTGCTTTTCAGTGAATTATGATCTGTGTTCTTGCATCTTTTAAAATGCATTTGCCTTTGTGTGAATTGATCTTTAACAGTCTGATAAATGAGTCGGGCATCAGACAGCAGTGTGCATCATAAATAACCAATAAACAAAACACAACGTGCAGTCTCAGAAAGTTAGAAGCCATGTGACATAAATGCTCACCCCACTCTATACAGGGTGTCACCAGCCTCGGGGCCATTATTTTCCCAGCCCTCTACCTGCTTAATCTTCCCTCCAGCGTCCTGCACCTAAATTTCAGATTGAGTAAGTCCAGAAGCCGGCAAAAGACATACAAACTTGGGAGATGAATTCAGGATTTATGAAGATGATATTTCAGGGCCCTTGACAGCCGAGGATGTTAAAGAGCATTTAATCCGAACAGGTCCCTCTCTTACCCTCTCTCCCCACTCTTACTCTCGTCTTTACAGCCAACCGTTCGGGAATCCATCAGTCTTTTCATGGCCCACGCTCACACGAGCGCCAAGCAGGTTAGCGAGCGTTACTGCCGCAATGAGAGGAGGCACAACTACAGCACGCCCAAGAGCTTCCTGGAGCAGCTGAGACTTTACGAGAGTCTGCTGGGAAAGAGAGAGAGGGAACTGCATCTGAGACACGGCAGGCTTCAGTCCGGCCTTCAGAAACTCAAGACGACTGCCTCTCAGGTGTGTAGAACTCATCACAGAGTTCCCAACCGACCCGTGTTGACTCCTCAAGGCTGGAGTCGCGGAAGAATGTTGTTACTGCTAGTTAATATGCCCAAGATCACTCACTGAAGGCTGAGGGACTCATAAACCTCGAGTCTGATAGTCTGATGATTGCCTGCTTTTGTGATATAGTGTTTAGTATTCAAATGTTGCAGAGGTTTTATCTGATAATGGAATCTAGATTAAAAAAAAAAACAAGTTGGTTTTACAACTTTCAGCAAGTCGTTAAAAGCTGTTTGCGAGCTTTGATTATGAGATTAAAATGTTTGATGAAAGTGCTCTAAAATAAATTTGTGAAATTTTGCCTTCAAATGTCTGAGATGCATTGAAAATTCTAATGTAAACCTGTAAATACACAAAAACAAACAAACAATTAAAAAAAAAACAATTTAAATTTTTACTCACATTGGAATTTTGGTAATACAATTTGAAAAAAAAAAAAAAAAAAACTAAATTATAACATTTCAAAATGGAAGGATTTGCATCTTAAACTTTTGGACCTCACTATAGATGTATTTTGTTGTAATAATTGCACTACAGTTCAGAGAAATTTGGTGTCAGGTGTTTTTTAAATGTTTTTTTCATTTGATCAACAAACAACAAAATGTTTAAAAAGAGAAATATTGTGAAATAGTATTACAACTTAAAATAACAGCTTTATTTTTAAGTTGAATGTAATTAATTATTACTACTTCTTCTAGATACTCTGATAACAGAAATTCAGCATTTATTAGAAATGGATTTTTTTTAAATTATAAATGTTTTTACTGTCACATAAGATCAATTTAATGTGTGCCTGGCAGAATACAAATATTATTTTTTAATACATCTTGAATGATTTAAGAAGAGAACTCTATTTCCTGTACCAGTTAAATATAAATATATCCTATTATATTTTAATTTTAAATATAAAAATAATATATATAAATATATTATATTAATATATTAAATTAATATTATGGAAATTGTAAAATTATATTGTATTATACTTTATATTATACAATATAAATGAATAGCAATGCTTATAGAAGGTAATTATGAGTAATGAAGCGACGGTCTTAAAATAAATGGAAACATTATTTATTCACATCAGGTTGAGGGTCTGACCGTCAAGCTGAACTCACAGGAAGTGGAGCTGACGCTGAAGAACCAGGCCGCTGAGGCTCTCATGGCCAGGATTGGCCTGCAGACAGAAAGAGTGAGCCAGAAGAGAAAAGACGCTGACCTTGAGGAGCAAAAGGTAGAGAAACCAAAGCCGTACAGCTGGAGGATCTGACATGTCTTTACTGGATATCACGATGGTGCTTTAATATTTACACATTACTTACTGTAGTTTGTGTTCTTCTGCAGGTAGCTGCCATGCAAGCAGAGGTGTCACGAAGACTGAGGGAATGTGAACGTGATCTCGCCAAAGCTGAACCTGCTTTAGAGGCGGCTACAACTGCTCTCCAAACGCTCAATAAAGTAATTTACAAATGTTTTTAAAAAATATATATATATATAAAAAAAAACTTTTACAATTTATACATTAGATTCAGTAAGATTTTTTTTTATAAAAAAAAAAATATATATTTTTATTCAGAAAGAGCACAATAAAATGAATCAAAAGTGACAGTAAAGACATTTATAATCCAAAAATATATTACAAAAAAATCTAGGTTCAAATAAATGCTATTGTTTGAATGTAAATTCATCAAAGAATCCTAAAAAAATGACAGTTTCCACAAAAATCCGCAAAACATGAATGATTCAGTGACATTGAAGACGAATAATGATGCTGAATATTCAGCCATTTCAGAAATAAATTATATTTTAATTACATTTTTTAGAGCATAAACACATTCATCTGTAGAGATGAGTTTGTGTGCGCATGTGTTTGTAGGCATATGGGCATATGTTTAAAATTAAGTATTTAAGTACGTTTTACAATTTTATTAAGTATTGAGTTATGATGTGAGAAATGGTAAATTTAGCTGTAGTGACTGATAGTGAGTGTTACACTACATTTGTGTTACTAGAACATTCTAGTGATCTTTTGATTACTGGGTAATTTTTTTAAAGTGGAAATGTTGCTATTTTAAAAAGTAATTGCAGGTGAATTTGTGTTAAATGTTTTGTCCCATGCCTCACATCACAGTCGCAACCTGTTCAAATATTTGTGTCACCTGACACCTAACACTTACTCAGTTAGCAGTTAATAAAGATCTTTTTTTCTCTCTCTCTTTTGTTTCTTTTAGGTAAATCTGACAGAGTTAAAGACGTTCCCGAATCCCCCGGAGGCTGTGATTAATGTCACAGCGGCTGTGATGGTGCTGCTGGCTCCACACGGACGAATTCCAAAAGACCGCGGATGGAAGGCCGCCAGAGTCTTCATGGGCAAGGTAAAGGCATTGCTATGACAACAACACACCCAGTGCAGTCTGATTCATGCTAGGGTAATCCACAACCAGCCCTTGACCCGCAGACCCTTCTAACCTGGTACAGTGTCATGAATACACCACGTTATGAAAGCACTTCTGTGAGAGAATATTAAATGCATGTCACATGAGATAGAAATGGAAATATTAGGGAAACATTGATTTATGAGGTCAAGATGAAGGGGAGGAGATGGCTTTTGAAAGTGTGTTGTGTGATATATCAGATGAATAAAGAACTAGGATGCATATTCAGAGGTTGCAGGTTGAGTCCTAAGTGGGAACGACCCAGGATTGAAAAAGGTCATAGCTGTGCTTTATTACTGCTGTGCCCTTCAGTGCAACATTTTATCCCAGATTGTTCTTGGTCCAGAGTTTGTGCATTTATTCTACTTTAAGATGCTTTAAATAAAATGTGTTTGCAATTTAGTATGTAAATTAGTATGTTGTATTTTCCTAATAAAGCATAATGACTAATTAGATTTATTTCTCAAAATTAATTATCTGGTTAGATAATTGGAGTAATGATGCTTAAAATTCAGCTTTGCAATCACAGAAATAAATTACATTTTAAAATGTAATAAAATAGAAAATGGTCATTTTAAATCAGATAAATAAATTTTAAATCACTTTCAAAAACATTACAAAGTCATACATACACATACAAAGTGTTATGTATTTGCTGCTTATACAGTACTGTGCAAAAGTTTTAGGCAGGTGTGAAAAAATGCTGTAAAGTAAGAATGCTTTCAAAAAGAAACTTGGTAATAGATTATATTTATCAATTAACAAAATGCAAAGTGAGTGAACAGAAGAAAAATCTAAATCAAATCCATATTTGGTGTGACCACCCTTTACCTTCAAAACAGCATCAATTCTTCAAGGTACACTTGCACAAAGTCAGGGATTTTGTAGGCATATAGTTAGGTGTATGATTAAACAATTATACCAAACAGGTGCTAATGATCATCAATTCAATATGTAGGTTGAAACACAATCATTAACTGAAACAGAAACAGCTGTGTAGGAGGAATAAAACTGGGTGAGGAACAGCCAAACTCAGCTAACAAGGTGAGGTTGCTGAAGACAGTTTACTGTCAAAAGTCATACACCATGGCAAGACTGAGCACAGCAACAAGACACAAGGTAGTTATACTGCATCAGCAAGGTCTCTCCCAGGCAGAAATTTCAAGGCAGACAGGGGTTTCCAGATGTGCTGTCCAAGCTCTTTTGAAGAAGCACAAAGAAACAGGCAACGTTGAGGACCGTAGACGCAGTGGTCGGCCAAGGAAACTTACTGCAGCAGATGAAAGACACATCATGCTTACTTCCCTTCGCAATCGGAAGATGTCGAGCAGTGCCATTAGCTCAGAATTGGCAGAAAACAGTGGGACCCTGGTACACCCATCTACTGTCCGGAGAAGTCTGGTCAGAAGTGGCCTTCATGGAAGACTTGCGGCCAAAAAGCCATACCTCCGACGTGGAAACAAGGCCAAGCGACTCAACTATGCACGAAAACACAGGAACTGGGGTGCAGAAAAATGGCAGCAGGTGCTCTGGACTGATGAGTCAAAATTTGAAATATTTGGCTGTAGCAGAAGGCAGTTTGTTCGCCGAAGGGCTGGAGAGCGGTACACGAATGAGTGTCTGCAGGCAACAGTGAAGCATGGTGGAGGTTCCTTGCAAGTTTGGGGCTGCATTTCTGCAAATGGAGTTGGGGATTTGGTCAGAATTAATGGTATCCTCAATGCTGAGAAGTACAGGCAGATACTTATCCATCATGCAATACCATCAGGGAGGCATCTGATTGGCCCCAAATTTATTCTGCAGCATGACAACGACCCCAAACATACAGCGAAAGTCATTAAGAACTATCTTCAGTGTAAAGAAGAACAAGGAGTCCTGGAAGTGATGGTATGGCCCCCTCAGAGCCCTGATCTCAACATCATCGAGTCTGTCTGGGATTACATGAAGAGAGAGAAGCAACTGAGGCTGCCTAAATCCACAGAGGAACTGTGGTTAGTTCTCCAAGATGTTTGGCCCAACCTACCTGCCGAGTTCCTTCAAAAACTGTGTGCAAGTGTACCTAGAAGAATTGATGCTGTTTTGAAGGCAAAGGGTGGTCACACCAAATATTGATTTGATGTAGATTTTTCTTCTGTTCACTCACTTTGCATTTTGTTAATTGATAAATATAAACTATTAACATGTCTATTTTTGAAAGCATTCTTACTTTACAGCATTTTTTCACACCTGCCTAAAACTTTTGCACAGTACTGTACATTTATTTATATTTATTTCAGTAAAGTCTTAAAAAATAGTCAAAACATCATTTTTTTTTTTTTTTTAATATAATGATATAATCACTCTCCTCTTCTGTAGGTGGATGACTTTCTGCAGGCACTACTTTCTTATGATAAAGAGCACATCCCTCAGTCGTGTCTGAGCGTGGTGAAGCAGGAATACCTGAGAAACCCAGAGTTCCATCCCGATCACATCCGGACCAAGTCCTACGCAGCTGCTGGCCTCTGTGCGTGGGCCATCAACATAGTGCGCTACTTTGAGGTGAGGAAGTGTTATGCGTTCTAAAATGGAATGCAATTTCGTAAATTTAAATTGAATGCATTTTAGTCAATTCATTTTAATAACATTTTAAATGATCAGATTTGTAAAAATCAATAAGAAAATCAATAAGGAATTATAAATAAATAATTTTAGAAAATGAAATATTCAAAATATGATTTGATCAAATTATTGCTCGAAATATTTGAAAAACATTAAGCTGTAACTGTCTTTAAGGCAGCTTCAAAATGACAAACAATCATTTATTTCAAGAATTCAGTTTTTGTTTGTTTCAGTGTAAGGAAAGAGAATGTCTGTTGGGATTTTCAGGTTTATTGTGAGGTTGCACCAAAGCGTTTGGCTCTGACACAAGCCAATACTGAACTGGAAACGGCTACTACAAAACAGCTCAGCGTTAGAAAGAAATTGGAAGTAAGTGAAAATGTTCTGTTTCATACATCAAAATTAAGTATGGCCATCCATGCACCATAACCAGACAATAATACTCAATATTAAGATATAAAGTAGTAGTATATCATAGTTGCTTTGTACTGACAGGATCTGGACAGGCATCTGCAAAGCCTAACAGCTCAGTTTGAGAAGGCGGCGGCTGAGAAACTGCGCTGCCAGGAGGAAGTGACACGCACCAGCCAGACCATTGAGCTGGCCAATCGGCTGGTGGGAGGCCTGCAGGTACTGGCCGGCTGTGAGAGGAGAGGGTCTGGGGTTATAGGAGAGTGCACCAGCAGACCTAATCTCAACATGAGGTTGGCTCCATTCAAAGGGGAGGTGGCCATGGCGTAAATGTTTGGCCAGACGCTGAGATTGAGTGCTCGGAAGGAAGGAGTACACCACGGCAAATGCACCGTTGATCTGGGCAAGGGGCTAGATGGCTGTAGGCCAGTTCGGGGACAGCAAAACAAGAAGGGCACATATTCATCTGCTATATATCTTCCTGAATGGGGCGATCGGGAAAATGCGTTTATGAGGGATGAACTGGATTTGTTTGTACTTGCCCGACTTGAAATGCTTTTTTCTTTTCTCACTCCCTGCAGCTTTGATCATATATATATATCCACGTGAGGTTATCTAAAATCTTTAGCACTGGTAATGCAAAAAATAATAACATAATGTTTCTTTTAGCGCTTTTATTTAAAATGTTCGACTTTCTTATTTAGAGAAATGAATAGGGCTACAATGGGACAGCTTGGCTTTTAAACATATCAAGACAAATGATTTGTCTTTATGCCATTGACCTGGAAGCAATAGTGTTTAGACTAATAAATCAGCCCGTCTATATGTAATCATTAACTTACCTCAAAGCCTTAACAGCTGTTGGAAATTAAAAACGCTTCACCCAGGACTGAGTGATATTCCAAGCAATCCATAATGCATTAGGCTAAAATTATAGTGATTTTTAACTGTCGGGGAATTTATTATGCGACATGTTCTAGAAGCTCGGCCCCTGCAAAGGCAATGTCAGACAAGATTTATCATTGCAGGAGCATCTCTGCGATATTATTGAAGTCTTAAATGTGTGCTAAATTGATGCTGAGTGAAAATGTAACTAAACTTTCAAAGCCAGTTTAGGTGAATTGTGACTGTATACATTATCGCTCATGTTCTGTCTGTGTTTGATCAATCGCAGATGGGTCGAGACAAGAGTGAGGTTTATATCTGTTGAGGCTAGATTCGAGATTATAAAATGCTTTTAAGTTTTTCTTCTCCTTTGTCTTGATGTTACGGTTTGTATTTGCAAATGTAGACGTTGCCGTTCAAAAGTTTGGGCTCGGTAAGATTTTTGCTCATCAAGGCTGCATTTATTTAATTCAGTAAAAACACTAACATTGTGAAATAGTAGGACAATTTAAAATACCTGTTTTCTATTTCAGTACTTTTTTGATGGCAAAGCTGAAGCTTCAGCAGCTGTTATTCCATGATCCTTCGGAAATCATTCCAATATGCTGATTTTGTTCTCAAGATTCAACATTTTATTATTATTAATGATGAAAGCAGTTGTGCTGTGTGTGTGTATATAATTTTTTTTAGGGTTTCATGAATAGAAATGTCAAAAGAAGAAAAAAGAATTTGAAATAGAAATATTTGGTAACATTTTAAATGTCACTTTATATCATTTTAATTCATTCTTGTAGAATTCAAGTGCTTGACATACTGATCCAAACTTTTGAATAGTAATGTAAATATTTGTGTTCATTGAGAAAAATGTCGAAATATTTATAACCAAATACCAAAAATTCTTGCTCTTATTAGTGCAATACAAAGAAAACAAAAGGTTAAGTGACTGTATACATGAGAGTATTTTGTCATTTTTATGCTGATTTAAATAAATTATTGGAATACATTGAAATTACAGTATTATAGTTATGAGAGTAAAACATCAGATTTTTAATGAAAGTATTTAATGAAAAAGAAACACTTTTTTTGTAATATCACTTATAATTTCATTGTATTAGAGACAAAACACCAAACCAAGTGGCTTCTGCAATGAGGCTTTCTTGCCATTTTGTGTTTTCTTTTAACTGGTCTCAAGGTGAAATGCATGTTGAATTGAGATTTTTTTTTTTTTTTTACATAATGTTCACTAAATTGTGGCTTTCTTTATCACTTCAGGCAGAAAACGTACGCTGGTCAGAGGGACAGCTGGAGCTGGAGTCTCAGCTGAAGACGGTGTGCGGTGATGTGCTTGTGGCTGCTGCTTTCGTCTCTTATGCTGGATTCTTCACCCAGCCGTACCGTCACCAGCTCTTCCACGCAATACTGATTCCTTTCCTCCGAGAACTTCAAGTATGATTCCTGCTCAGCATTTCCATTATGTGAATAATATAGTTTTTTGCATTTTATTTATTTTTTAGGTTAGTTACATAATAACAAGACTTGGAATAGTATTTGATATTATGGCTTATTTGCCAACTCTCGTTTCTCTTGCAAAGTTTGAGGTTTTTTTTCTTCTTGAGCTGTCTAGTGTAAAATCCTGTTACTGGACTACTGTGTCTGCACTCCAATGGAGCGTTGAATTGAATAGCATCACTGTCTGTCTTCCTCTCCTCACACCTCGTGATCCAGACCCCTATCCCACTGACAGACGGTCTGGACCCTGTTCTTGCGCTGACTGACCAGGCCACTGTGGCAGGCTGGCAGAACCAGGGTCTGCCAGCTGATCGGCTATCTGTAGAAAATGCAGCCATCCTGATGTCCAGCCAGCGCTGGCCTCTGATCGTGGATCCTCAGCAGCAGGCCAGCAAGTGGATCCGAAACCTGTATGGGCCCAAACTGAGGGTGCTGCAGTATGGCCAGAAAGGGTAAAGTCATTTTAGTTTGGTCAAAGGCTGATTTGTCTTGTCCTAGACTTCACTGTTAATGTTATCGTACAGGTATCTGGATGTTATTGAACAAGCTTTGGCCTGTGGTGAGGTGGTCCTTATTGAAAACATCAAGGAGCGGGTGGACCCTCTCCTGGAGCCACTGCTTAGAAGACAAACCTTAAAGAAAGGAAGGCAAGTTTAACCATCTCTGTCATGTGATACCATTGATTCTCAGTAAAAATCACTTGCTTTTGGCCTAGAGGATTTTGGCATAGATATTTAGGGATTTTGTACTGAGCCCATTTTTGTTCTGTGCAGTATGAAAACTAGAATGGAAGATGTATTAGGGTTGTGTGATTTGAATAGAGGTGGAGGCAGCGGTATTGATTCTGCACTCACAGAAGCTGATAAATGTGCATTTGTTTGCTCTTTTTCTTTATGTGTGTTGAATACGGATCAGTTTTAGGCAGCCAGAGTGTTGTGTTTTAACTCTGAGAAAACAACTATTATATTATATTATATTAAAGAGTAAAGATGACTAAAGTCCTGTCTTGTTTTGTTTTTTTGCACTACAAAGGCAAAAAATAGTTTTCCAAATTTGATTAATTTTGTATCAATTTGCACACTGTTTTCTCTGGTTCGGAACAAAGAAAACTAAATATGTATGGAATATGTAAAACACAATAACTATGCAAGAACTGGAACTAAGCAAAGTTGAGCTAAACCTGTCTGTCAAAGGAGAGATCATAGTCTAAGTGACTTATACATCATTGATTGCTCAATTTACTCAATTTTTAATGAATTTCTACACATTTGGGTTACCAGATGAAATTTAAATGAACCGTAGAAGCTATTGTCCATCTCACTCACATTTATATCCTTCAACAGAGTAATTTAAAATAATCAGTGTGCTTTTTTCAGGTATTTATAAGATATGGAATTAGATGCAACTCCTCGTTTGTTTGTTTGTTTTTTCTTGTTTTTCAGTGTGTTATTAATTTTTCACCTCTTATCAAGTCTTTGTGGTATTTTGTCCTTGTAGTATTGCACTACGGGGACACCCACAGTCCCACTCTTTTGACCCATAACTGTGGCCCGATGTTTAATTTGATTACAAGTTTATTCCAACGCCTGACCCACACACCAGTCCATTCCCGTGATTAATCCGGGCCAGCCACGGCAGCCATGATGGATCTGGTGCAGCTTCTCGGCTGAAGTTCATTAATAATTGGAATGTTGCAGAGTGTGAAGTAATGAATACTAATTATTCCTTTCATGTCTGACAGAGGAACATGAGCCAATCCATCAGCTGGGACTTTAATTTGGTGAAGTAATGGTTCTATCAATAGTACATTAATTCCATCTTTTGAAGATATAGAGCCGGAGTGGACCCGGGCCTTGGCGGAACCTTTGGCATGAGAGTTGTTGCCGCTGGCTGACAGGCACAGGGTAATTAGGGAAAAATTAAAAGCTGCCACGTTTGGCCAGCCAGGCCTGATTTAATTGAAATGCAGATTGGGATAAATATTGGCTGCTGGGAATATTATCTTCTAGTTTTATTTAACGCCTTTGCCTGTGGTGGCTATTGGGAGCATTTGCCATTCTTTTCTGTTTGCTTCAATTAGGCAGTTGGTGAAGCTGGTGTCTTGTGCGGGTGGAGTACGCTTTCTGACTCTTTGTGTAGATGTCAAACTTTTTTAACCGAGCACTGCTTAGTATGATTTAGTGTAGGAGTGCCCTGAATGCATGCGTAAAACAATGTGGTGTTTCCACAGGTACATAAGACTTGGTGATAAGGAGTGTGAGTATAACAGCCGTTTCCGTCTCCTTCTGTACACCAAACAAGCCAACCCTCACTTTCCCCCGGAGCTGCAGGCCCAGACCACACTTATAAACTTCACAGTTACCCGCACTGGCCTGGAGGAACAGCTCTTGGGGCAAGTGGTCACGCATGAAAGACCTGAGCTGGAGATGATGAAGGTCAGCCACAGAAGTCACTCAGAATAACAATGTATAAAGAGCAATGACATCATTTACAAGAAGGAATAGTGCTAAAGTTTTTGGTAACGGTTAAATATTTACTTTTATGCATTTACAGTAGCAGATGCGACTTACAAAAGATCAACAAAATCACTGCATCAGCACTGCAGCTGACAATATTTGTAATATACAATGCCCGGTTTAGACTTCTAGATTAGGAACCAACCTAAGAAGATGAGAAATGCAAACTAAATGGAATGTGTGCATGCACATGTGGGATTCAGGTATACCCTACATTATGGGGACAAAATGTCCTCACAAATATGTCAATATCTGAAATCCTTGTCCTTGTGGGGACATTTTCTGGTCCCCATGAGGAAAACGGCTTATAAATCATACTAAGTGATGTTTTTTGAACATGTAAAAATGCAGAAAGTTTTTCTGTTATGGATATGGATATATATCATATATATGTTTGTAAATGTATAAAAAGTCTCCATAAAAATGAAAACGCCTTTTTTTTAGGTGTGGAGTGGCTGCGGAAGAGGTCCAAAATATGAAAAGTCCAAATACGATTCAGAGTCCAAAAGTTTTTGAAATATAATTATATAATAAATATAATTCTTCCCATTTTTCCTCCATCACCATGTCCCTTTAGAGGCTCTGTAAATGGGAGATTTTAAAACCTGAATCTTACATTTAAATCACATCAAACTTTAATCACTTGTTTTATTTGTCCAATTGAATACTAAATGTGATAAAATGCCATTTTAACAAAACAACTGACTTTACCAAGTAGTAACATTGTCCATCTTCCATTATTTCAGTTGGAGTTGAGCACTCAGCTGAACTTGTGTCAGATTGAGCTGAAGAGACTAGAGGATGAGCTCCTGAGCAAACTGTCCATGGCAGAGGGAAACTTCCTGCGAGATACAGCCTTAGTGGAACAGCTAGAGTATACTAAGAACACAGCCAGAAACATCCATAACAAGGTATAATAGTCACTGTCCATTTACCTCATATTGATGTTGTTAGCTCAGGTCCAGTGCGTTTATAACTGAAATGGTTGTATAATAAACTGACAAGTGTAATTACAACACTGAAATATGGAAAGAAACCCAGTGTCAATTCTGATTGCATGATTTAGTGTACGGAATAATTGTTGTATACTTTCATTTGAGATCTAGCTGTATATCTCAACAATGGTGTGCTGTTTACACAGGCTATTGCGGCTCAAGAGAACGAGATAAAGACCAATGAGGCACGAGATCTCTACCGGCCAGCTGCTAAGAGAGCCGCCCTACTCTACTTCACTATTAAAGAACTCCACAATGTTAACCCCATGTACCAATACTCCCTCAAGGTAACATACTACACTAGATTAAGTGTACACTAGATAAAATCTTGCCCTGACTATTTACTGCATAGTACCTACACTACCGTTCAAAAGTTTGGACTCGGTAAAGTTTTTTGATGTTTGTGAAAAGTCTGTTACGCTCACAAAAGCTGCATTTACTGCGACAAAAGCACAGTAATGAGAAAATAATGAGAAAGAGAATATTTTTTGCGGTGCAGTGTATGCTGCCTGACTTTTTGTGACCTAATATAGGTGGTTTCAGTCGTATTACAATAGTGTTGACTTAAGCAAAAACATGTTAATTTACCTTACAGTGGAAAAATCATAACATAATACCAGTAGTATAAAACGTCATATTAGCAAAATCAACATTAGAAGGAATGTACCTGTTGAAAATTCCCATTTATCTCAAAGGTATTTATAGAACTACTGATTGAACTACTTCTAGTTTCAGTAAGATTTGTTGGATGTGAATGAATGTAAAAGGTGCCATTTATGATTCCAGACTGCATCAAGTGCAAGTGTGGATGATATCTTTCAGATTTTTCATCCTCCACCTTCTGTTTGAAGATCGTGTTTTCAAGTAATGTTGCTATTTTGAACCATCTTTTAAAATTCAGGCCTTCAACAAAGTGTTCCTCAAAGCCATTGCGAGAGCTCCATGTGATGAAGACGTGTCAGTGCGTGTTTCATCTCTGACTGAGGCCATCACCCAGTTGGCCCTTCAGTACACCTGCCGGGGGCTCTTCCAGAGGGACCAACTTACCTTCCTCACCCACACCGCCCTCCAGGTGAGTGGGACGGGACGCCGGCAGAATAGAAACACCTTCCATCCACCCACCACCACCTCCTCCCTTCCTCCTCCTGCACTTTGTCATTCACATCAATCACTCCACATTTCTGCCCTTACATTAAGTTCCATTAGGCCCTGTCAGTGGAGTCGGGTCCGTTCCTATTGATTAACTCTCACAGCCCAGACACCCCTCTCCCTCAACTGGTCAGCTCTGACAGGAGGGTGGGCCGCGGTGGCAGAATGCAAATACCTGTCAGGACAGCACCTGTTTTCCCTGCTGCTGTCTGTCTCCACCGCCTGTCCTTTACACGTCCACATCAAACAGAGTAAAGCTGTTCCGGGACCTGCTTGTCCTTCTCTGATGGATAGAGACATCTGTATTTAACAGACCTGAGGTCTAATGTCCTTATTACTTTGTGCCTCTGGTGTTTTTATTTAGATTCTTCTGACGAGGGGCTCCATTGAGGCTCAGGACCTGGAACTTCTGTTGCGATTTCCTATAGAAGTTTGTCAGAGCAGTCCCGTCAGCTTCCTGTCTCCGCAGGCCTGGGGAGCCATTAGGGTAAGAACTGCCTGTGCCTGGAAATCACTCTCTTTCATTAGTTCCGATGTCATTTAGCATCGCCTTTTAGATAATTATCGGTCGGAAGCACCTTTTCAACCTCTAAATAAGTTTTTAAACTATTTAATGTGAAGGTCCCCCAAAAATATTAAGTGTTAAAAAGACATGTTGTTTACTAAATTCAAATAATTGCCTTTTAAAGGGTCGTTGCTACTAATTATTAAAATATCTGGAAAAAAATTACTTATATAAAACTTCATAGTAAAAAATTAAACTTGAACAAAATATGATTCAGTTAATTTTATGTAGTTTTTAAAAAAAATTATTATTATTATTATTGTGTTTTTACTTTTTTTTTTACATTATTTTTGTGTCAACTATTCCTTTAACGGTGTACAAGGGTTCGTATTTTAATACATAGTGTGAATATTTATTGAAAATATATGCTACAGTATAAATACAGGTAATATTGCAATGTTTTAAAATAAATTTTATAAATTGCGGAATTTTTGAAGATTGTTCTTTTTTTTTAAGTGCTAAATCTCATTTCACTGCAGAGCTTGTCCATGCTGGATGCATTCAGGGGCCTGGACCGGGATGTGGAAGGTTCTGCCAAGCATTGGAGGAAGCTGGTGGAGTCGGAGTGTCCAGAAAGAGAACGTCTCCCTCAGGACTGGAATAATAAGAGCCCCCTCCAGAGACTCATCATTCTCAGAGCCATTCGGCCTGACAGGATGACCTACGCTCTCCGGTAATGAGCGTGCTTCAGAGAACCATCAGAAAACAATATCAGTCTAAAATTTTACTTTAAATTCAGCTGGAGCTGACCAGGTTTGAAACAACATTTTGGTATTAAAATATTGTCCTTCTGTATTTTACACCATAACAGAAATTTTATTAAGGACAGTTTGGGCTCCAAGTATATGGATGTTGGTCAAATGGAGTTTGAAAAGTGTTTTGAGGAGTGCAATCCCTCTACACCAGTGTTCTTCATCCTTTCTCCTGGAGTCAACCCCGTCAAGGATGTAGAAACACTTGGTACACCGAATAATCATTTACATATGACACTTTGATCACATTACAAGTTAGACTGAGTATTGACCCAATCATATGTATTTAATAGGGCTGAAGCTTGGCTTTACCATAGACCAGGGGAACCTCCATAATGTGTCCTTGGGTCAAGGACAAGAGATTGTGGCTGAGAGAGCGTTGGAGACCGCAGCTAAAAGAGGACACTGGGTCATACTGCAGGTAGAACATTTTTGGTACATTTCTTATTAAACCAACCTACAATAGAGCCCGATAGACCCATTCTGTTGATGCATCCATGCTGACAGGCAGAGACAGCCGGGAGCGAATATGAAATGAACGGTGCCAGCATGAGTTTCAAGGCAACAGAGTTCACTGCGCATCTTAATTAAAAAACATAGACCTGTACATAGCTAAACTTATTAAACATAACAGATCCCTATAATGCCCTTGGGGTGGTTTTAATGTGCATCAATAAAAGGAACAGATAACTTTCTGACCTGCAAAATCCTGATATCTACAACTACCTCACTAACTTTCCCTCGTCCTGTACCCCAGACACTCCGGACACTCTTATTTTGTGATGAATATTAAACTTTGTAGTCTTCCGACTAAAACCTGTTTCGCCGTCATTGGAAGCACAAGTCAACTGTGTTGTTAGGTAACGTAATCGTCTCTAGCTGTCCTTGTTTGTAGGTATCGTAACCAGTATGTGAGTATAGCAGACATCATAAATGTCATGAAATCTTAAACAGTTTAATCCCAAATTTTTCCAACATGAAAATATCCAAATGAGGTGTCATTAGTTGCCCTTTGAAATGATCAATTTTTTTTAAAACATTTTTATGGAAAAGTGTGTGAAAAAATGTTTATGCTCGGTCACAATTGTGACCGGTGGTATAATGTGTATACTGAAAATTCTCATATAGCCTATATCTGCCTAGTTATTTAACACATTTTAAACTCTTTCATGTCATTTTAGGATAATTAAACGTATAGGAATACTTGGATAAAAGACAAAATTAATAAAAATACAACCATCTGTTGTTGTTTTGTTGTGTTGGTAAGCACGTTTTATTGCAGTGAACTATTTCAGTCGTCTATCGGGATCCTTAGGAATACAATAAAATGATTTCCCCTTTGCTTTCCCCGGCCTGTTCTGGCCTCCTGGTGCACAACAGCTGTCCACCATGTTGAAATAGTAAGGTCTAAACCAGTCTGGTTTTAAATTATTGTTCGGACCACTATCAATACCAATGCTACAGCCGCTCTAGCGCTCTCCTGATGGCCTGCCAAAATGGTGGAGTTTACATTGCGTGACGTCAACCTCCGGAGCTCTATTCTTGCATACTAACCTGGAGAAGACTTTAATACTACAAATAGAATAAAGGTCAAATTAATTTAAATAGTGCTTTTCATAACATACATTGTTTCAGATCAGCTTTACAGAAAATAATCATATTAATGTTTTCAATTTCTTAACATTATCTTTATTCCTTTATAGTGGCATTTAACAGATTAGAGCTAGGCGGGAATAAGTTTTGCGACAATAGAAGCAATCAAGCAGTTGAGATATGCTGTGTAGTTTGTATATAAATATCTTAAGTATATATTTTACTACTATTATCTTTCTTTTCCTTGGTATGAACTGCCCTTTATAATAGTTTTCTGTATTTATTATTTTTTCTGTTTCAGAATGTTCACCTGGTGCCGCAGTGGTTGGGTCATCTGGAGGAGCTGTTGGAGAACACGGGCAGCAATGCTCACTCAAACTACAGAGTGTTTATGAGTGGAGAACCGGTCATCAGCCCCCATGAGCACCTGATCCCTCGCACCATACTGGAGAATGGCCTCAAACTCACTACTGAACCGCCCATTGGCATGAACTCCAGCCTGCACGCAGCTCTGGACAACTTCACCCAGGTATTTACACACTTCCCTCACAGACAAAATCAATAAATTCATATGTGATCAGATCAGATCAGATGTTTTGCTT
The DNA here is from genome assembly GCA_037194245.1 of Opsariichthys bidens. Classification (NCBI taxonomy): domain Eukaryota; kingdom Metazoa; phylum Chordata; class Actinopteri; order Cypriniformes; family Xenocyprididae; genus Opsariichthys; species Opsariichthys bidens. The sequence goes on along the minus strand of CM074304.1, from coordinate 7,243,173 downwards.
CAACTTGACTATTATTCTAAAAAGTGGAAATTAGTAATAATTTCAAATGTGTTGTGTAAACTTCTGACTTGTGTCAAACTTTGTTCTTCATCTCTTCATTTCTGTCTTACAGGATTCTCTGGAAATGTGTTCTTGTGAGCAGGAGTTTAAAGGACTTGTGTTCTCGCTGTGTTATTTCCATGCCTGTGTGAGTGAGAGGAGGAAGTTTGGGTCTCTGGGTTGGAACCAAAGATACCCATTCAACAATGGAGATCTGACCATTTCCGCCAGTGTCCTGTACAACTACCTGGAAGCCAATACTAAAGTAAGACAACAGTATTCATTAGCCTGAGAAAATACAAAGATTACATCATAATATCAGTCACTTTTTAAAGACTTTAATACTTTTATTCAGCGAGGATGAATTAAATTGATCAAAAGTAACAATAAAGACATTTATAATTTTACAAAAGATTTCATTGTTACAAAAAATTACTCCAAAATAAATTTCCTTTTCATCCTTCAAAAGAATCCTGAAAAAAATGTATCATGGTTTCCACAAAAATATTAAGCAGCACAACTGTTTCCAATATTGATAATAATAAGAAATGTTACTTGACACTTATAATGTATCTAAATATATATATAATATACAAACATGTATGTCAATAAATTAGAATGTCATGGAAAAGGTAATTTATATCAGTAATTCAACTTAAACTACTTTAGTCTGTGTGCATTAAATTGTGAAACTTGTATAATAAATAAATTCAATTTAATGATTATTTTGGCTCACATTTAACAAAAACCCACCAATTCACTATCTCAACGAATTAGAATATGGTGATAATGCCAATCAGCTAATCAACTCAAAACCGCTCCAAAGGTTTCCTGAGCCTTCAAAATGGTCTCTCAGTTTGGTTCACTAGGCCAGTGTTTCCCAACCCAGCACAACAACACTACACATTTTCCAAATCTGCCTAATCAAACACACCTGAATCAACTCATCAGCAGAAACTCCAAGATAGAAAATAAAGGGGTAAGATGAGGGAGACAGGGTTGGGAAACACTGCACTAGGCTACACAATCATGGGGAAGACTGCTGATCTGACAGTTGTCCAGAGACAATCATTGACACCCTTCACAAGGAGGGTAAGCCACAAACATTCATTGCCAAAGAAGCTGGCTGTTCACAGAGTGCTGTATCCAAGCATCTCAACAGAAAGTTGAGTGGAAGGAAAAAGTGTGGAAGACAAAAATGCATAACCAACCGAGAGAACCACAGCCTTATGAGTATTGTTAAGCAAAATCGTTTCAAGAATTTGGGTGAACTTAACAAGGAATGGACTGAGGCTGGGGCCAAGGCATCAAGAGCCACCACACACAAACATGTCAAGGAATTTCACTACATTTGTCGTATTCCTCTTGTTAAGCCACCCCTGAACCGCAGACAACGTAAGAGGCATCTTACCTGGGCTAAGGAGAGGAAGAACTGGACTTTTGTCCTGTGGTCCAAAGTCCTCTTTTCAGATGAGAGCAAGTTTTGTATCTCATTCGGAAACCAAGGTCCTAGAGTTTTGAGGAAGGGTGGAGAAGCTCATAGCCTAAGTTGCTTGAAGTCCAGTGTTACGTTTACATAGTCTGTGAGGTGCAATGTCATGAGGTGCAATTTTGGGTGCAATGTCACCTGCTGGTGTTAGTCCATTGAGTTTTTTGAAAACCAAAGTCACTGCACCTGTTTACCAAGAAATTTTGGAGCACTTTTTGCTTCCTTTTGCTGAGCAGCTTTTTAATGATACGGATTTCATTTTCCAGCAGGATTTGGCACCTGCCCATACTGCCAAAAGCACCTAAAGTTGGTTAAATGACCATGGTGTTGGTGTGCTTGACTGGCCAGCAAACTCACCAGACCTGAACCCCATGTATTGTCAAGAGGAAAATGAGAAATAAGAAACCCAAAAATGCAAATGAGCTGAAGGCCACTGCCAAAGAAACTTGGGCTTCCATACCACCTCAGCAGTGCCACAAACTGATCACCTCCATGCCAGGCTGAATTGAGGCAGTAACTAAAGCAAAAGGGTACTTTTACAGTAAATGAACATACTTTCCACAAAGCCAACAATTCACTAAAAATGTTGTTTTTTAAAAAAAAAAAAAAAATTATTATTGTTTTTTTTATTGGTCCTATGAAGTATTCTAATTTGCTGAGCAAGTGGATTGGTGTTTTTCTTTTTTTTTGTTAAATGTGAGCCAAAATAATCACAATTAAAAGAACCAAAGAGTTAAACTACTTCAGTCTGTGTGCATTTGAAATTGAATCACAATTTGAGTTGAATTACTGAAGTAAATGAACTTTTCCATGACATTCTAATTTATTGATATGCACTTGTGTGTGTGTGTGTGTGTGTGTGTGTATATACACACACACATACTATGGATTATATATAATTTTGGATTTTTTTTTAATCCAATGAGTTTATGTATCGCCTTATAACAGTGAGTAATTCTGAGTCTTGAACTGTAAAATCTCAAGTGTTGGTTTTCAAAATGATCAGATACATGATCATGATTTTGATCAGATACAATACGGCTTTAGTTGAAAAATAACAAGTTATGAATGTTATGAAAGCATACATTCCACAGGGTCCAAACAGACCCAGGAATGCAACAGGTGCATACAAAACAATGGCACTGGCATATCTTAAAGTATGTCCCTGCAAGTAAAATAGCTAAAACTTGCATTTTAGTCTAGGACTAGGCTTAAGCCTTAAGCCCTGAAACCAGGGGTTAGACAACTAATGCTCAAATAATAAACATTTTAATCAAATTCTCCTTACTTTGTACCTGGAGAATTCTGTGCAAAGTTTTAAGTGACAAACGCTGAGCTGTTTGTAAATTAAATAAAATCTCGATGTCACTCACTGTCATCTCTTTTCCCACAGTGAGGTAAAATTTCATCACACAATGCGAACAATCACAATCTCACTGTATCCACAAAATCATGCTGTTTTTTTTTTTTGCAGCATTACTATGGTTCCAACCAATTATGACAACTCTAGATTTTGCCCCTCCCCTGCAAAAACGAATGTCCTTCATTATGTTAACAAAACAGTAACCTGTATGTGCGTATACTGAGGATTCATTAGGCGGCAAATGAAGCGTCATGCTAAATGTAATTACACGCGTTGTGCGTGACACCTTACAACGCTTCATAAGTGATCACTGCAATTAGAGCTCATGAAAGAAGCAATTTGCAAAACAATACAGGTACAAATGATGGCGAACCTCTAGCGTCTGTCATCGGTTATAAGAGACACACTTACTTGTTCTTCTCTCCTTTACAATTACACATCATACCCTCTTTTCTCAGGCCAGACTTAAGCCAAGCACAGCATGAGTTCAGGAAGAGCTTGATCTTTGCTTGAATTATACATTAAGTGGATTGTCATAGTGTATGAGAGCCATTTTAAATGAAAAGCATCACTATAGGATGTTCCCATCATGCAACATCAATCCCTCGCCTCATACTTGTGAGCAAAACCATGGTCCACCGTTTAGCAGAAAGCCCTTGTTGCAGCTTTAACCAAGTTTTTTCTACGATAGATCTTGCAAACCTGGCCAAAAATAGTGCTGTGGGTATTAAACGCAGGACACTGAGGGATCAGTTTGAGCTGGAGATTTGACATTTTGGTGTGCTAATATGTGTGGCTTAGGTACCGTGGGAGGATCTGTGTTATCTGTTCGGAGAGATCATATATGGAGGTCACATCACTGATGAGTGGGACAGGAAGCTCTGCCGTACATACCTCCAGGAGTTCATCAATCCCAGGATGGTAAAGACACCCGGAGCACTGCAATATACTACAACACATTACACTATTGTATCATCTGTTTTTGTTTCAAGCCAGAATAAATGTACATTTCAAAGCCATGCAGCTGATAACAAATGTTTATTAGGTAGAATTTGAAGTTGCTCAAGCATTGGCTCAACAAACTGAGAGATGAAAATCAAAAGGGGCAGTAGGATGTAATTATATGCAGATATTTTATTTAAAAATATATATAAGTACAATGTAAAACGTGTATGTACACAACAAAGTGCATTTTATCAAATTATTAATTTAAGTCTTAGCACATAGAAGTTAAAAATACTTAAAGGCACAATATGTATTTTTTTCACCGCTAGGGGTCGCTAAACTCTGCAAAACAATTACAAAGGCGTAGTTTGACGCAGTGAATGAGTGGAACATGGACCTTGTAGTCGTGCCGATGGATCTAATGGGGAATTAATATTAATGGATGAGTGAATGCTTTTTAACATGACTGTGGTATGAAGCTGGTCGTGGCTGAGAATCACGGACACGATTACTAATGAGAGACAGATATCAGTGGCACACGCATGGATAAAGGACAGAGGACATTTCATTCTACCGCACTAAGTGCTGAAATACTACTCATACAGGTCAGTTTATTTGATGAATTAAAATTGTGTGGTAACAGCGCTTAGAATAACATTACAACTTTCACATGTTAGACCTTGTATTAGTTTGTTGGCTTAACAGTAAGCTAAATCAACATTAGAATATTATACTGATAATATTCTTACATTTCATCGTGTTGAGCTGTATAACATTGATTAGTCTTATGCAGCCTACATTTGCTGACTTTGTCTAATAACGTGCAAGAGCGCCGTCTCTGTCAAGTCGAAGTTTGTCACAAAGGTCTCGCCATCTCGGAAACCTGGAATCCTTGTTTTATTTCTCCTTTTGTCCCAAAGAGTTTATGCTTACAACAAGAATAACACTTTACAATAAGGTTTATTATTTAAACATTAGATCATGTATTAACATGAACTATGAGCGATACATTTGTTACTGTATTTACTAGTCTTCGTTAACGTTAGTTAATGAAAATACAGTTGTTCATTGTTTGTTCATGTTAGTTCACAGTGCATTAACTAATGTTAACAAGATTTTAATAATGTATTAGTAAATGTTGAAATTAACCCTAACAGATTAATAAATGCTGTAGATGTGCAGTTCGTGTTAACTAATGAACCTTATTGTAAAGTGTTACCACAAGAACAAATATCTGTCATTGATTTGTGAAAACTTTCAATTGAGTACATTTTTCTGGGTCCATTGTCATAGGTCAGCAGATGCTTTTATCTAATGCAACTTACAAGTTACGGATGTTACAACAAAAGCAATTCCTAGTATTAACAGTAATAGGTGCCACAAAGTTGAAGAATTGCTCAGAAAAGGATATATGCAGATGTTATGGAGGTGTCGGTGAGCCACTGGAGGGTAATAGAGAGACAATATGAGAGGGGATACAGTTTTTAAGTGTAAATGTGTCACAGTAGCGGCAATTAGACCTGTGCAGTTAGAAAATAATTGCAATGGCAAGGAAATGGTCTAATTGTCTGATATCGTAGAACACATATGAGTAAATTTGATTACAGAAAAAAAGACGATAATCGCATTTGTGACATAAAAAAATCAGAATTACCTTTTCAAAGTTTCCTCAGTGGTAAAATCCAGCTTACATAAAGTTTTCAGCAGATTTCTAAATAGATTATAGCCTCTAAGTGCTTTTTTCATGTTCTGAAGATACAATCATGTCAACATTAGAGTTTATTAATGCTTTGTGACCTCACGCAACTACCCTTGAACATAAATCAGGTTTGTACATGTAAATACTGTAGCTGTATGGGGCTCTCTAGTGGTGAGGATCTACATTACATCACACAATGTTCCTTGTGATACAGCACAGATAACAAAAGATAATATGAATGTTTTAACCCTATAAATCTTACTCTATCATATTTAATACTCAAATTTCAAAGGCCTTATCAACCTGATCACTGATCAAAACTTTCCCAAAAAACCTGTCTCCTGTTTTTGTCAAGTAAAAGGCATTGTAATATAATTGTAGAAGTGGTGAATCTTTACTGATTTTTATGAAGTAAATGTAAGTATACATTTTGTATTTCTAGAAATATTTCACTGACTGAAGCAACTTGGGTTTACTTGATAATCCATACATCCTTTTTTAGAATCATATTAAAATATGATACAACATGCTTGCAACATCCATCTCTCAATCATCATTGTATCGCATTGCGTTTCCACCTTCACGTGCGATTGTGCTACCCTACTTCCCACTTCTGAAGTCGAGATCATAAGCTCGTTGCATTCAAGGGATTTGTTGTCGGAAAAAACAGGAATCATGGAGGTCAACAGGTTTATTTTTGCCTATTTAGTGGGAAAATCTTTTTAAAGCCAAAATGATATTTAGCGTCACCAAACTGCATATTTTTGACTCAAATTTTTTAACCCAAAGAAGCCTGATGTATCAAATATTATATTATATTTTTTTTATATATATTTTTGAAAATAATAGATTTTAACTTGTTAGGCATTACAGGGTTAAATATCTTTTGGTTTCCACATATTTTGATTGTTTGTGTGTTCAGAGTGTACAGTATGTCTGGACTTCATATATTAATTCTGAAGTTTTATGAGATCTTAAGCATGTCTTTTCTTAAGCGGTGTCGGTGCAAAGTGATTAAGGCTGTTTTTCCGGCAATGGTCCGGCATGCAGCCCAATGTTTCCTCACCGAGTCTCATTAGGCCCCAGGATGAGCAGCCATCAATCACACAGCTTATCCTTTAGCCTTTCCACTGAGCTGCATTACTCTCCCAGTGCCCAGCACCAGCCCTGCTATCGATTACCACACACGCCTTCATCTGTTAGTGAGCACTACTCTGAGGGTTAGTGGGATGAAATGTTTCAAGGCTGATCAGGACAAAATATTGTGCAGAAAAACTCATGTTATCATATCAGTGACCTAAAATCCTATTGTGTCCCTTGATATAGATCATATTTGGTTGCCAGTCTTAGACTTCACCACCTCCAATAGTAATCTCAAAAGACTCTCCTCTACTTAAAAATGAAGAATCTCCCAGTTGATCTCTAGAGTGACTTAACTTCTCTCTCCAGTTTGAAGGGGAGCTGTTCTTGTGTCCTGGCTTTCCAGCACCTCCCGATCTGGACTACATTGGGTATCACAGCTACATAGACCAGCGATTACCCCCGGAGAGCCCTAGTCTCTATGGCATGCACCCTAATGCTGAGATTGAGTTTATGACAGCCACGTCTGATGCCCTCTTCAAAACTTTACTGGAACTGCAGCCTAGAGACTCATCCACTGGAGAGGGAGCATCCCAGTGTATAGAGGAGAAGGTAAAGCTACACTGTTAAAAAATTACTGTAAATTTTACAGTATAATACTGGCAGCAGGGTTGCCAGCCAGTTACTGTAAAATTTACAGTAGTGTTACTGTAATTTAATTTACAGAATTTCCCTGTATTCTCTGATTACAGTAAACAACTGTATTTTTTTAAATTACGAAGGGTCAATTTACAGCAATATTCTGTAAATTTGAGTCAAACCAACACGTGACCCCAGAATGCATTGCAGTTTACAGCAATATGCTGTATTATTAAAAAACAGCCAGTGGCTGTAAAATAATGCTGTAATTTTTACAGTAATTCATTACAGTGTATGCGCAACAATTAGCTTGTAAAAGGTTTTGAAAGAAGTCTCTCTTGCTTATCAAGGCTGCATTTATTTGATAAATACAGTAAAAACAGAAATATGATTACAATTTAAAATAACTGTTTTCCGTTGTAATATTTTTGAAGTGTAATTAATTCCGGTGATTTATTGTTAGGTGATTCTTTCTGAGCTCTTTATGTGCCTTAATAGTTTTCTACCGCTTTCTACTGATGAATAAAAAGCTCTTAAAAAGGTTCAACCCGTTTGTATTTAGAGTGTATCGTCACTATTTTTTCTTCCTCCTTGACCAGGTGAAGAGTGTTCTGGATGACATGCTGGAGAAGTTACCCGAGGAGTATAATCTGGCAGAACTCATGTCTAAGACAGTTGAGAGGAGCCCCTACATCCTGGTGTGCCTGCAGGAGTGTGAGCGGATGAATCTGCTGTTGGCAGAGATACACAGATCCTTAAAAGAGCTGGACCTGGGAATGAAGGTAGGAGCAGAGCAGTTGATTCCTGCTTACTCCGAAGCAGTTGTATTTGAATACTGTGCAGCATGACGTTTTTAACTTTTTGTTCCAGTTTTTGCTCGATGTGGAAATGTTTTTATACCCAACCAAATAATGTTAAAGGATGTGAATTAATGAATCTTACTATGGGGAAGGCAGAGCTTATGAATTAAGGATCATTGATTTTGCTTCTATTTATCCTCTATGAAGAATCAAGTAATAATTAATGTACTTAAATAGTATTCAATGAGCCAAGCCTTCGCCATGGATTTTTATTATTATTATTATTTTTATTTCTATCTCAGACATTCCACCAAGACATTTTTTGCTGCATTCAAAGAAGTGTATCATGTAAAAAGAAACCACAAAGAAAGTAACCGCTATCACTTCATTCCCTGTGGCTGTAAACCCTGTGAATGATGTAATGTCATGCAATTTTCCAACTGTTGTCTTTTATACCCCAACAGACTCATCACTATGGCTCAAGTATCACTTTATCAACACTAAACCAGAAATTTTATTATGTATATAACTTGGAAAAAATTCTATAATTAAACTGAAAAAAACCCCCATATAATTATATCAATTTATTAAAATGTATTAATAATATGTTTATAATTCATTAATATAATAATATAATTATTATCATTAAAATATCATTAAATTTTATATATATATATATATATATATATATACATAAAATGTTAAATAATGCACATCAACTTAAATCTGCAATTAAATATATCACACTTTGGACTTGTGGGACCTCAGTACGCACAGATTTTGGTGTTCGTATATATATATGTGTGTGTGTAATATAATATATATGCATTATATATATATATATTGTATTATATATATAATATATAATATATAAATTATTCATTTGCATATGAGAAAAGTGAAGAGCACCTCTGCTCACTTATAGATGCACGTTTTGTGTTGCAACAAGTGTTGGCTGAATCAGTGTTCTCTAACATGATCTTACAGGGTGAATTGAGTCTTTCTTCAGATATGGAGCTGCTCCAAACAGCTCTGTTCTATGACAGCGTTCCAGAGAGCTGGAGCAGGCTGGCATACCCTTCAACCAAAACACTCGCTCTGTGGTACAGTAACCTTCATTTTAGAGCAGAAAAAGCAAAAAATTCTAAACCATATCACATATGGTAGACATGAGTGATGAGGTCTGCAAAACCATATTCTGCAGGTTTAGTGACATTCTAGCTCAGTGTCGGGAGTTGGACACGTGGACTCAAGACTTTGTGTTTCCTGCTGTGGTTTGGATCTCAGGACTCTTTAGTCCTCAATCATTTCTCACAGGTGAGACAAATGTCTGCATAAACACACATCCAAAATGGGGTCTTGTGCTGAAAATGTTCTGTTTTGCAGCCATTCTGCAGAGTATAGCTCGAAAAAACAAGTGGCCTTTAGATAGAATGAGTCTGTCTGTGGACGTCACCAAGAAAACCAAGGATGATTATGGGCATCCTCCTCGAGAGGGAGCGTACATCCATGGACTCTACATAGAGGGCGAGTATAAACTCTATTCTGAAGTGAATTTCATGTTTCTGTGGATTAGTAATAGACAGCTCTCTGGATTCCTTGATGCACCCCACAGGTGCCCGCTGGGATAGTTCCTCGGGTCTGTTATCAGAGGCTGTTCTGAAGGAGTTGACTCCAGCCATGCCAGTGCTGTACGTACGTGCGGTACCCGCCGACCAGCAAGATGTGAAGAACACCTACGAGTGCCCAGTGTACCGTACCAAACTCCGCGGCCCCACCTACATCTGGAGCTTCCATCTCAAAACACGCCAACCACCTGAAAAGTGGGTTCTGGCAGGAGCAGCTCTGCTTTTGTCGGTGTAAATGAAAGACCTCTTCATTTCATCCATAAAGGTTGTTCTTATTTAAATAGTATGCTGTTGATGGAACCATAGTCTGTAGCTTCCATTTTTTTTTTGGGCAAATTTTTTCTTTACAGTATTGTTTCCATCCAAGGTTGCGAAATTCAACATACGCGCAAAATTGGAGTATCGCATAAAACCATATGCGAATAAACTAGTCTTCATCCCGTGTTGAAGCAAAATATCTAATAATTTTGGGAGTAGCGCATTACAAAAGTAATTATATTACAGTAAAATATTGTTTTGCTATTATATTATACTCGCATATAATATTATACTCGTCACAAAATCAATACAACAACGCATTTTTACCCGAAATTAAGTGGTGCTAGTTTTATTTTTTAGCAACACCGCAACACATTCCAGCACCAGAGAAAAAAATCCACGGGTAAAATAGTGTCTAGTATGTCTATAGTATGTCTAAAACTACATTTAAGCATTTTATGTCATCATAACATGTGGTTTTTGGTATTTGGTGAGTGTAACTCAAAAGTAACGCAAAAGTAGTGTAACGCATTACAATTCAGAGACAGTAATATTGTAATGTACTAGTTACTGTCATTTAAAAGAAATTAGTTAATGTTTGGAAGTAACTTTCACAACTGTGGTATTAAAAATTGAAGTTATTGCAATGAAGGAAGCCACTGTGGCTCTTTCTCATAAATGACTTGCGCCTCAGAGCTCAGACAAAATGCAATAACAAACGCTGTCATTTTATCTTTCGTTTGTTTCGTGCAGATGTTTTGTGTGCAAATGAGCAAGACGGTTCTGGGAGGTCATTGGCTCAGGCATTTCAAAGAAAATTATCCAAGTGTTTTTTTTTTTGTTTTGTTTGTTTTTTTAATGCGCATTTTTGGAATTTGTGCATCCAGTTTTTTTTTTGCAATAACCCAACATTGGCATTAAAATAGGATGTTAACACAGCTAATGTAAAATTAAATGCAAATAGATTACTGTATTTTAATCCGTGTTTCAATTTATGCATTTTAACTTTGTCTGATGCAGGGCTGCACGATTGACCGAAATAAAACCGGAATCTTGGTATGGTTAATTAAAGAGATGTGCTGCATGTTTGAGCTCGTCTTTTACACGTCTCTTTTTAAAAAAAATTTCGGGTGACTTGGAGTGGCTTAGTTCGTGCATTGGTCCATCTCTGTATCTGCGGTCACTATTGGGTCACTTATAGCGTTTATTTGATAACCCAACATGCTTGCCATTATGAGAAGTGGTTATAATCCGGCTATTGTCAAAAAAACTAAAACAATAAAAAGTAATATAATAACACAAGAGCTCCCCGTGGTTTTCCACCAAAATAAAAGCTGCATGGTTTAACATTAAGGACCTAAAGGCACACTATGTAGTTTTTCGCCGCAAGAGGTCTCCTTTTCAAAACGAAGGCATTGCTAGACGATGCCGAGATTAAGCACTGATTCTTCGGAGATGTTGTATTCACCTTAAAGCCGGTGAAAGAGAATCAGGACAGGACTCGGACAGAGTTATTAACGTTCCAGTAGTATGAAGTAGAGCAGGGCTCAAGGAGTGTTGTGGTTTCTACAAAAATACGGAAATCGACATTTTACCTCACATCATGTGAGGCTGCTTTAGTCCGACACCTGTTAAAAACTTAACTGTTAAAAATTGTGCACAAAATAAGTACAAAAGTTGTAATTATTGTCATAAGTATAACTGGTAACTACGGTGGCCGGGAAGTGCAAAACAACATTACAAAGTGTGATACACTTTTACGAAGCTTGAGACAAATTTGCATTTTGGAAAACATTTGGTAACACTTTATTTATATGTTACATGTAGTTACTATAGTAATAACTATGAATTATACATAATTACATGCAACTAACCTTAAACCAGATCAAACCCTAATCCTAAATCTATAGTAAGTACATGTAGTTACTTAATATTACTCAGTATTTAAATGTATAATTACAGTGTAACAAAGACACCTTAAAATAAAGTGTAACCTAACATGTTTACCTATCATAGAACACAATTACATGGGGAAAACAGTTTTACCAAGGACAAAACAAATTTACATTTTAGAAAACAAATTAACAAGACGCTAAACACTTTTACGAGTCCCGAAACAAATTTACAATGACAGATTCTTGACGGAAAGGGAATGTCCCACACACCGGAAGTGTAACTTACTTTGCTTAGCACTGTCCGGCTGTCGAGACGTCCCCTGTGTTTCCGTCTGGTCCGCGTCTTTTAGAAACTCCAAACACTGACCACCCTTAAAGCAAAACCGCGTTAAGCTGCTCATGTGTTTGCCAGAAAACGGGCAAAACATCCCTCGGTCACCATAAACTTTATTTACGCCATTTACTCCACAACTACAACACGAATTTAACACGCTCACCACCAACAACAACAACAACACCTTTCATCGCGTCACTTCCGGTGTGTGAGACGTTCCCTTTCCGTGAACAATCTGTCATTGTAAATTTGTTTCTGGACTGGTAAAAGTGTTTTGCATCTCGTTAATTTGTTTTCCAAAATGTAACTTTGTCTCAAGTTTCGTAAAAGTCTTTCACACTTTGTAATGTTGTTTTGCACTTCCCGGCCACCGTAGCTAAACACTATATTTATGTTAAAATCTTAATTAAATTTAAAGCAGCTCGGTGTCCAGTGAATGACACCATCTCCTGGAATGCCACATAATGAGAGTCCCAGTAGATTATGAACCAGGCTGATACTGGTTTTCAATTGAGGTGTGTTTGACCTTCCTCTCCTGCTGAATACAGATAGATCAGTGTGATTAATCTCACGTCGGTACAGAAACCAATTTATCATCTTTGAATGACATGCTTGGTCTCATGTGTCCCTTGATGTGATTTAATAACTTATACAGTGGATTGCTGAACTGTACATATGTGATGTTGTTCAACTGTTGCTATTTTAGAAGGTATTAAACCTGAAATTCTACACAATAACAAAACACATCTGCTGCTGTGTTTGTCTGTATAGTTCCCTGCTATGACGCAGACCTAGTCAGGAGACAAGAAAATGATACATCTGTCCCAGAGCGGGAAATGAGAGGTTAGCACAAGCTGTGGCGTTGTCACTCCCCTCTCAGCGAGTCCAGCAGCGGCCTCACAGCAGGTAATAATGGCCCAGAACAGGATGGATCAGTAACTGTTTAGACAATTCATCCTTGGACAGCTGAGATGCACAGTAAGCCAATTGAGTGTCACTGAGAAGATTCACACTCTTACTGACATATGAGATCTGTAGCTTATTAAGAAGTCACAATTCAGACCCCATGAAATCAAATTTTTTTTTTTTTTTTGTCTTTTCCGGTTGGCTTTGTGGTCTCCATAAGCTAATGTACTCTTAAAAGTTAACAAGATTATGCTAAAATGTATTTAAAACTCATTAGCCTACAATAACATTACTTTTATATGTGTTATGTTTACTACAGCAGTTGAAATGGGCACTGCAGTCCAAATTCTAAATATTGGAGAGATTTCCCCACCCCCTCCTTCTCAGACGGGTTGTCAGATTGAGGGCATGCTACAAGAACGAGTGCAAATGACAATGGAAAGTGGCTCGTCTTACACCAAGTTGATTAGATAATGTGTACGTTAGCAACATTTTTAATGCCGAGGCTTTTTATGTCAGTTAGAATCTGAGATCTGACCAAGTTTGTTTGCTGGCTTCCATGGCAGCAATACATTGCGTTTTCCAACACACGCAACCTGGGGTGTCGAAATAATATTGGGTAAATTGGTCGTGGGTGGGATCACACAGACCAAAACCAAATAAACATTCGGACACAGAGCACACATTTTAAAGTAGAATAACTGTAGCATTGTCTTTCACAGAACAAGTATTTAAACTTGTATTTAAAGCATTTTTCCTAAATCTCTGCAAACATAGTACAGCTAATAAGAAAATGACAAACGGCACTTTAACAGAAATATCTGCCAGTTGATATTCCTACCACTAGGTGGCAGTAAATGTCAAGTTAACATTTTGAGAAAAAAAATTAAATATTTGGCGAAAGATTGATTTTACAGCAGAAAAGCAGGAAAGACAAAGGCAAAGGATTTTTTTTCTTTAATGTCAGGCTCTTGGTGAAGAAAACGAGTGCAAACAGCAGTTACAGTCAGTCACTGCTAACATTTTTTGCTGAAGGTGAGATGTCCACCTTTCTATTGCTTTATGGCCTGTTTTTTTATTATTTAAAAAAGTCTTAGTATTTACAGAGTTCACAAACCTCACAGGCATTATCAGACTGGTCAATCAATGGCGTCACCAAATCCTTCAGACCATCTGATCACATTTACATTACTTTGTATTTAAAACCTTGGTATTGTCTTCCCTTCTGAATCGGGGACAACTTTGTTGTGTAATAAATATCTTAATGTTTCACAAGTCAAAAAAATCCATACATTTGCTTTCTTGAAGCAATATCTACTGACTTACAGCTCACAGTTGTTTTCAAACAGGGCCTTTCCAATTAAGTTAGTCCACAATTATTTCTGTAAATGTCTGCAAAATAAATTGCACAGACCTTGCAATTGCAAAGATATGCATTAGTTTAAGATGTCCTTGTAGTGGATGCAAATTCAACTAATGGTTGCTTTATTCTAGAGTTCTGCTTGCTTCAGGTAGCAATGCTGTACCTAAAATACAGTGTGCAGCCTTGAGATATTTTTCTGATTGTCTACAAATTTTGTTGATGATCTAAAAAGGCATCAAATTGTTTTGATTTGTGCATGTAGCTCATATTTCGTATTAATTGGACTACACAGAAATGAAGATGATTTTTCTTATACTTGCATATGCTAAAAACATCCTCAGGCTCTATTTCGTGAACTATTTTGCAGTGGCAAACTGGCTCAAAACAACTAAAACTCTGTCCTACACTACTTGGTGAAAGTCTGCTGTACAAAAACATCTCATTCTAAGTAAGATGTGTTTCTGTACTGTAACTTACAGAACACTGGATCCCTGTGATGTTTCATTCCTGTTACGACTGTTCAGTAGATTTCAGAAGCATGAATCAGCTTCTTCCTTTCACAATATTGATCTTGTAGAGATTTCTTTGGCTGTGTAATACACTGTGTCTGTGTGGTTGCTGTGAGTATGTCTCCCCCTAGTGGAGGACTTACTCATCACAGTCTTCAGTAAGAGGGAGGATGTTGTCCTGACTCGTTCAGTAGTGGATTTAGGATGTATCGAGTTGTTCTATGTCCTGGGCTCAAGTCTGTGCGAGAGCTCAAATAGAGTCTGTTGATTGTCGATGATGTGCAGGTAATTGATGTACGTTCTCACTTCCACGCTGTCCT
>CM074304.1:7207906-7222906 GCA_037194245.1 Opsariichthys bidens | reverse complement strand
CTCTTCCTAGAGCGGGACGCCCGGCCAAACTGAGCGATCGGGATGAGAGATGATCACTCTGACAAAGCTCCAGCGTTTCTCTGTGGAGAGAGGAGAACCTTCCAGAAGAACAACCATCTCTGCAGCACTCCACCAGTCAGGCCTGTATGATAAAGTGGCCAGACAGAAGCCACTCCTCAGTAAGAGGCACATGACAGCCCGTCTGGAGGACTCCATGAGAAACAAAGTTCTCTCATCGAGGGAACGATGAATGTAGCAATGTACAGAGACATCCTTGATGTAAACCTGCTCCAGAGTTCTCTGGACCACAGACTGGGGTGACTGTTCATCTTCCAACAGGACAACGGCCCTAAACACACAGCCAAGACAACGAAGGAGTGGTTACGGGAATGTACAGCAACGGCAACTATGTGGATGTCCTGGAGTGGCCCAGCCAGAGCCCAGACTTGAACATCTTTGGAGAGACCTGAAAATGGCTTTGCACCGACGTTCCCCATCCAACCTGATGAAGCTTGAGCAGTCCTGCAAAGAAGAATGGGAGAAACTGCCCAAAAATAGGTGTGCCAAGCTTGTAGAATCATACTAAAAAAGACTTGAGGCGGTAGTTGATGCATAAGGCGCTTCAACAAAGTATTGAGCAAAGGTTGTGAATACTTGTGTAGATAATTTTTTTTTAAATAAATTTACAAAGATTTCAATAAACTCCTTTCACGTTGTCCATTATGCGGTATTGTTTGCAGAATTTTGAGGAAAATAATGAATTGAATCCCTTTTGGAATAAGGCAGCAACAACAAAATGTAGAGAAAGTGAAGCTCTGAATACTTTCCGGATGCACTGTAGAAACATTGCGCACCGCGAGAACAAACCTCAAAGTTTTGGGTAAATGGACGTTCAACGGAGGGACAGAAATCGCTCAGATTTATATAAACAAATTCTTTAGCATTTTTCAAAGATGAACAAAACTCTTATGGATTTGAACTGACATGACAATGAGCAACTGATCACAGAAGTTTCAATTTTGGACGAACTGTGCCTTTAATGTTGGGTTATGTTCTTTCATCCAGACTGATATTATATAAAGCTTTAATGCTATTGTCACTTCAAATGGTTCTCTGTGTCAATTCCTTCTAACTACTTCATTGCTGATTTTAAATTTAAACTTCACTTTAGTTTGCGTATCAAGACTACGCCTTCGTGTGCTGCACTGTCTGTAATGTGAAGATTTTACCTCATGGACGTTATTAAAGTGACTCCAGTCACAGTTGGTGAGGGACACGGCAACATCCCATGTGTTCATGCTCAGCATCTTCACCGAGTGCTGCTGCCCATTATCAGTGAAGGGACTCTGGGAGGACAGAACACAGACACTCAGATTATTATCGGTAAACTATACTAAGTTAAAGTGGCTCGATCACAAATTCGGGAAAAACATTTTTTGAGAAAATACTGGCAGAAAAGAAAGAAAGCTTGCACAGTCATGTGTAGAGCTGAACTAATGGTGTGGAAAGCAGGTTTCTTTTAAGAGCGGTTCAGAAAGCAGCATTCTGACTCTCACCATGATCTCAGTCAGGTCTCTTCTGCAGATGAGCAGTCTCTCAGCGGCACTGAGTGAAGACGAGAACACGCACTGATCCGACTGAAGCAGAACCTTCTCTGGAGAAAGGGAAAAGAGAGGAATAAGAATGAAGAGAAAGGGTAAACAAAAATGTATTTAGATCTATTGATGTATTTAGCCTTATCAATTTCTTTCTCCAAAAAAAAAAATACGTTTATGTCCCTAAACACCTGTTGTCAATACATACACACAAGTAATAACATTCAAAATGCTGCAAAATTATGCAGCAAATGAGAAGCCCTGAAATGATCACATACTTCAAGACGAAAGACTTCTTTATGAAATGCAGTTTTGTTGAAGGTAATTAAAATCAACAGTGTTTGTGAAAATATGGATTTAGAGTAAAAATGGAAACACTTTAATAAGGTTTCATTAGTTAAACTAATAACGGCAATACTTTTTATTTATTTCGAAATTTAGAATTTTCATATTGAGTGGAGTATCGATTTAAGCACCTCTACACATTGTTAAGTTGGAAGCAAAAAACTAAAATACCATCAAAACTCTGAATGGACAAATATGCAGAAAATTCATTTTCATAATCAAGATGGAACAGATTTGTTGGGAAGGATGTGCAAAGTCGACCAGCACTGACCGTTCCACTCACAATAGAGATTCATTAGGGAAATATGCCAATACCAACTTTGTTCCAAGATGAACAGTTTAATAGAGCACCAAACATCTGTTGCAGATGTCTATTTTTAGAGTATACACCAAAAAAAAAGCAGTTTTTTTTTTTTTTAAGAGAAGTGATTGTCACTCAACTATGAACAAAATCCAATGCCATCAAGGCTGTAATGTGATTGGTTATCAAGGCACTTTCGCCATTGGTAGAGCCATGGCCGCTCGTAACGTGACTCTCTAACCCCCCCCCCCCCCCCCCCCTCCCCCCTCGTCCTATTTTTTTTCTTTGACCCTTTCTTGAAACACAAATGACATTGTTTGATCATTTTAAATAACCATAAATATACTGTTTCAATCAACAGATACATTAGGATCAGAAGATGGGGCTTAATGACTAGTTTAAACGCATAATAGCACCCCTGCAGACGTGCAGACAGTGATGTCTCATAAACAAAGCTGCAGCAATGTCAATCAAAATCAAAATAGATGCATGAACTCGTTCAGACCTCCGGGATACGCGACGGCCATCATCACCATGTCGTCCTCGGCACAGTCGAGCCTTTCGGCCACAGTCCTCAGCAGTTCCTGCACGGACACCTCGCCGTGCGTCCTCACGCTCACGTATGAATCTACGGTCACGTACACGCGACACAGCACTGAAGACACACAAACGGCCAGCGCTGCATCAATCAGCCACCAATTCGCATAAAAACGCCATAAAGGAAGATTTTCACAAGCTGCGATACATAAACAACCTGCCATCGGTCTGGAGCAGCGCCGTAGGCAGTCAGATTTTAGGAGAGAAACATGAGG
The DNA here is from genome assembly GCA_037194245.1 of Opsariichthys bidens. Taxonomy (NCBI): domain Eukaryota; kingdom Metazoa; phylum Chordata; class Actinopteri; order Cypriniformes; family Xenocyprididae; genus Opsariichthys; species Opsariichthys bidens. Next base: position 7,219,853 of record CM074304.1, on the reverse strand, counting down.
GTGTATTTTATGAGCTTACCTTCCTTCCTCTCCCTCTGAGCTCCTCTCACGGCGTGCCAGTTCTCCTTCAGACTCAGCTGGTGGAAAAGCGCTTTATTCTGGAAGGTAGAACACGTGGCATTGAGAATATTTCACACACACTTCTGAAGGTGAACGAAAGTCTTCCGGGTTTGACATGAGGGTGAGTAATTAATGACCAGGGTTGGGAAGGTTACTTTTAAAATGTATTTCACTACAGATTACAAAATACATGCTTTAAAAAGTCATTTGTAACGCATTTCGTAAGTTTAGTCACTTAATCTAAATACTTTGGAATACTAATAAGTGTGGAACAATCACAAAAAAGGTCATTGAGAGTTTTTGTCTCACAATTCTGACTTGATCAAATGCAAACTCACAATTGTGAGGGGAAAAAAAAAACAAATTGTGAGAAAAAGTTGCAGTGACATTTTTTACAATTATAAAATGACTCACAAACAACTATCACAAAACATGAAAACAGTCGAAAACAGAGTCAGAGTCGCTTTTTCAGAGTCAGAGAATCACCAATTGCTGTTTAAATGACATTAAAATTCAAAGGAATCACTTTGGTAATCTAAAACACTTTTCAGATGTAACTGTAATCTGATTACCAGCCATTTAAAATGTAAATGTAATGAAATACAGTTACTCAAATTTTGTATTTTAAATACGTAACTAAGTTACTTGTATTCCGTTACTCCCCAACCCTGTTAATGACAGAATTTTCATTTTCAGGAGAACTAACCCTTTAAATGCCATTTGAACCTGACAGCTCAGAATAAAAATCATGCATCAAAAACAGGCATGATTAAGTTTTACAAGTTGCAGCTGTACCTTTAGGACTACTACATGTAAATGACTTTTGTTACCAGGGTGGGGCAAGTTGATTAATATTGAATGAGCATTGAGTGCATTTACAGTACATGCACAAACTTACATTGATTATGCTGACAACACAGAGTTTAAACGATGTCTTAAAACCATTAGTGATTTAAAAAAGCAAATACAGTTTAAGTCACAAGCTTTTTTGAGGAAATCTGGCGCTTAGATTTTTTGCCCACTACCCTGAATTGTCACTGCCTTTATTGCCATCCTGTCAGCTTATTCCACGAGCTCATCTCGTGCGGTCGGATTTTCATAACGAGCCGTGTTTCTCGTCGATATACAGCTCTGGAAAAAATTAAGAGACCACTGCAATTTTTTCTTAAATCAGCATCTCTACAAGTATGGAAGCCATTCCATTCCAGTGTCTGTTGAATCCCAACACAGGCACACCTCATTCTACGGAATGAGGTGCTGATTAGGTGATCTCCTGAACCAAATCTTATTTAATGAGGAAAAGTATAAAAAAAACACTTCTGTGGTCATCACTATCCTCTTGCAGCAGGACCAGCTGGGTGGCAAAAACAGTGCTAGTAGTAATCAAAAGTATTTAGAATCAAAAAATAACTATTGACCATGCCAAAAAAGTTGAAAAGGAATGTTGGAGAATGAGTGAGGAAAAGAAGGGTTCAATTCTGGCTTTACTGGGAGAGGGATTCAGTGAGCGTCTGGTTGCTTCCATCCTTAATTTCAAAGACGGCGAATAAGGTCAAGCAGCAGACATTGGGGACAACAAAGCTACAGACCGGCAGAGGGCGAAAACGACTCTCCACTGACCGGAATGACCGCCAACTCATTCGAATGTCACTCAACAACCGTAGGATGACATCAAGTGACCTTCAAAAAGAATGGCAAAAGGCAGCTGGGGTGAAGTGCACGGCGAGGACGCTTCGAAACAGGCTCCTAGGGGCAGGGTTGAAGTCGTGCAAAGCTAGAAAAAAGCCCTTCATCAATGAGAAGCAAAGAAGAGCCAGACTGAAGTTTGCAAGAGACTGTAGAAGAGTGGAGTAAGGTCATCTTCTCTGATGAGTTCAATTTTCAGCTTTGTCCAACACCTGGTCGTCTGATGGTTAGACGGAGGCCTGGAGAGGCCTACAAGCCACAGTGTCTCGCACCCACTGTGAAATTTGGTGGAGGATCGGTGATGATCTGGGGGTGCTTCAGCAAGGCTGGAATCGGGCAGATTTGTCTTTGTGAAGGACGCATGAATCAAACCACGTTTGACAAGGTTGTCCTGGAAGAAAACTTGCTTCTTTCTGCTCTGACAATGTTCCCCAACTCTGAGGACTGGTTTTTCCAGCAGGACAATGCTCCATGCCACACAGCCAGGTCAATCAAGGTGTGTATGGAGGACCACCAGATCAAGACCCTGTCATGGCCAGCCCAATCTCCAGACCTGAACCCCATTGAAAACCTCTGGAATGTGATCAAGAGGAAGATGGATGGCCACAAGCCATCAAACAAATCCGAGCTGTGTCAATTTTTGCACCAGGAGTGGCATAGAGTCACCCAACATCAATGTGAAAGACCGGTGGAGAGCATGCCAAGACGCATGAAAGCTGTGACTGAAAATCAGGGTTATTCCACCAAATATTGATTTCTGAACTCTTCCCAAGTTAAAACATTAGTATTGTGTTGTTTAAAAATGAATATGAACTTATTTTCTTTCCATTATTCGAGGTCTGACAACACTGCATATTTTTTGTTATTTTGACCAGTTGATGCTTTTGGCAAATAAATGCTCTAAATTACAATATTTTTATTTGGAATTTTAGAAAAATGTTGTCAGTAGTTTATAGAATAAAACAAAAATGTTAATTTTACCCAAACACATACCTATAAATAGTAAACCCAGAGAAACTGATAGTTTTGCAGTGGTCTCTTAATTTTTTCCAGAACTGTATAAATATGAACAGACAACTCTCAGAATATATTCATTATGATGACTCCTGAACAAGTTTTCCATGATGTCCCACGTCCTCTTTAAACCACAAAAAGGTCAAAGTGCACCAAGATTCTGCGCAGGTAATATAACGGAAGTTCTTAACTCTTACCTTCTTCTGCGGAGAGGATTCATCCACCGTGCTGAGGGGACACGAGAGAGAGAGAGAGACAGACAGAAAGAAATAAAAGAAGAATGAGCCAAAGGGATCGCTTGAAATATAAATGTGCCATTATATCAATACTGCAAGATGGCATCTCCCACCCGCTGAGAGGAGCGCTCGTAAAAAACCTTTTCTCATTCAGATCAGGCCTGAATCATCAGCTCTAACGTTAAAGTCTGACACTACGTGATTTACTGATTGCCTCATCTAAATGAAAGCGCACAACGTCCTCATCCACGCACACCTCATTCTGATTAAACAGCCGGATAAAAACGGGCAATCGGAGAGAGCTTTATAGTCTCCATATTCCCCATCTGATGCCTCTCTAATTAATCATTGGCCTTTCACGAAGCAGCAGCCGGCGTGTGATGTATGGCGGAGAGGTCAGCGGCAGGACTGCTGCTTACTAAACAGAAATATTGGATAAGAGCTCATGTGTGAAGCGCAGCTCTTTCATTCTTTCTGCTCAGTACTGATCTGTCTGCATAAATATTAGAGGAAAATTACAAAGCCACTCTCCTAATCCTGCGTTAATAAAGTTGTAGGGCTCGTGCACCCAAAAGGCCTGACCTTGACCTTACTGTAGTAACGTGGCCGTCATGAATCTACAGTCCAGGTTTAAAAAAAAAAAAAAAAAAAACACAAGGTGAGATATGGCTGTGGCGAGCAGGGCGGGCGAGAGCCGTGAGGGAACGGCGCGAGAGATAACGAGGATCACCTGCTCGCTGCACCGGTCTCGTGTCTCTCACGGAGGAGCTCCGGAAGCATAAAAGAGGAGCGACAACAGTGAAGGACGAGAGAGGACCAGGCCTGGATTTTATGTTGTGTTTTATTTTGTTTGTGTGGGTCGCCGTTCGACTTTTCGTTTGGTTTATTTGTTTATTAAAAGTTGTTGAATGTTCGCCGGTTCCCGCCTCCTTCTTCCCGTTCTTAAGAACTTTGTTACAATGACCAAAAAGAAACCTTTTATAGTTCCTTATATGGGGACAGCCTAAGATGTGTATGCTGTGTGATGTGTTAAGCTGATAATAAAAATATTATAAGGCACATTGTATACCCACATGGTTGTCATCGCAAAATAAACCCTCACAGGTTGGTTTTGTATGAGTAAATAACGATACAAAATATTGATTTGAGTTGAAATAGTTTATCAGCACACTAAATGCAATGCTTCCACGAATGAAAACAGTTCCTAGAAAGCAGCTTTGAGTTTAGATAAATTAAGTTCAAACAAAGACAGACATTTAAGGGATAATGTACAGTCATATTACAGAAGCACCTGGATGAGATGGCTCTTGACGCCGGTCATTATTGAGGAACAATTAACCAATCAGAATCAAGTCTTTCAGAGAGCTGTAAAATTTATATATTTATATATATTTGTTTTATTACAGCTGTAATTAATTTACAGGATTACATCTGTTTGCAAAGATCCACCCCCTTTAGTTACTGTTGCTATGTCTGACAAGCCACGCGCTCTCACAAAATACATCGCGGAGCAAAGAGGACAGAACAGGCTATTTTTGATATGAAACAGTTTCATATTTAAAATATTGTAATTTTTTAAAGAAGTTTACACAATAAATACAGTGTAGTGTCTCTTTAATGTTCATTTATAGCATCAAATAAACATGAATGGACATCAGAAGGAATGTTGTTTCAAGCGCGGAAAGATGCGAGTACACACAAGTTCAAGTTCACCAACGTTAATCTACTAACTCCCCTGATTGCTTTGTCGGACAAAATTGCAGATTGAAAGTTATGATTGGTCAGATCGCCTGTCAATCAAACTGCCGGAGAAGGGTCTTATCTGACCCTTAAACTTATTCATACCACCAAACCTGTCCTTAGCCTTACCCAAAACCCACCTCAAGAGCAGCTAAAGTGTTTTGCGATACACAATAAGTACATTTTATATTGTGTCTTTAATTAATAATATCATTTTTGGAAGCTGCATTGGATCAAAACACTTTTTTTTCTTTCTTTTTTTAGACACCCAGAATAATAAGGCTTGTAACAGTCAATTTCTGATTAAACAATACGTTGACAATCATTCAAAAGAAGTCATTTAAAAAAACCGCAGTTAAACTAATTAAAGCTTAGTTAGCACCCGCAGCAGAATGTCTGTCATCTGGGGATCTACTGATGAGGATTTCAACTGTCAACACACAGATCTTCTTTGTATCATCGTTTCACTCCTTTATTATCTCTCTGCTACTCTATTTCGCATCATGTCTCCCAGACGGGAAAGGGAGAATGTCAAAGAAAATGATGCCTTATTGGGCTAATCCCAAAATGGTAGCATGGATAAAAAAAAAAACGGCATGATTTATTCAAAAGACAAGAGATGGTCTTTTTCCATCTCTCATTTTGCATTTTCAGGAGTGGGAATAAGGGACGTTATTGTGCGAATATAATCAGTGCATCTTAAAATATTAACCATAACAAAGTCCTTCCCAGAAATCAGTCATTTAAGCCTAAAAATATTCAGTGTGTAAAAATCAGATGTGGTGTGGTTATGATGATGAAGAGACTCACTGTCTCCTTTGCATCCTTAGAAGTTTTTGAAGTTCTTTGAGATCCTTCTCCAGGGAGGGAAACTCATAGAGATCATCCAGAACGTATCTGTACAGAGTCTGCAAACATGAAACAGAAACAGAAACTGATATATCATTGAAACCGATATCAGATATTGATTACACTGTCTGAACAAACAGATCTTATTTTTTTTAGTGTCCTTGTTACATATGTTACATGCACTTAAAGGCACAATATGTATTTTTTCGCCGCTAGGGGTCGCTAAACTCCGAATTACTCATAAGTGCTGAAATACTGCTCATACAGGTCAGTTTATTTGACGAATTCAAATTGTGAGGTAACAGCGCAACTGTATGAGTGTGTTAAAAGTTATTATTCTGTGTATTAGTTTGTTGTAAGCTAGTTCAACATTATTTTTTTTCATTTCATTTTCATTTTTCATCATTTAGCAGATGCTTTTATCCAAAGCGACTTACAAGGGGAGCAATTAGGGGTCAGGTGTCTTGCTCAAGGGCAGGAGAGAGTGCTGTTCATTCACAATCCCCACTTTCAATTCCTGCCGGCATGGGAATCAAACCAGCAACCTTCTGATTACAAGCCCGATTCCCTCACCACTAAGCCATGACTACCCTATTAGACTAATAGACTAACATTAGAATATCATACTGATAATATTCTTACATTTCATCGTGTTGAGCTGTATAACATTGGTTAGTCTTATGCAGCCTACATTTGCTGACTCTGTATAATAACGTCTCAGTCAAGTCAAAGTTTGTCGCAAAGCTCTCGCCATCTCGCTGCACCAATATGAATCCTCGTTTTATTTCTCCTTTTGTCCCAAAGTTTGCTTGCCATGGTCCATAATGTTTGAATGAATCAACAACAGCGTGCTGCTAGACCATATGCAGCTGTCCGTCGGTTGCCACGGTTACTGTGCAGTACAAGGAAACCAGGGATAACGCAGACATTACGTCATTGACAGGCGCAAGTGACAAGGGAAGGACGGGCACCGTTTAAAATTGTGAATTTCTCTAAATTTACAAAATATTTAGGATAATGCAAGTATACAGCTGAATGAAATATATAACTGTGCAAGTGGTTTTTGGATGTTTTTATATAAAAGTTGACACATATTGTGCCTTTAATGTAGTAATAACTACATAATTACAAACAACTAACCCTATAGTAAGGTTAATTTAAGGTATGTTTACGTGACAACAATGTACTAAAATCTGAAAAGTTTTTCTCTCTTTTTCATGTACAGATGATAACGTTGTCAAAACGATCCCCGTTCACACAGATCAGCAAGAATGACTTAAAATTCTGTATTATGCTGCCAGGCCAGTAGATGGCGACATCACTATGAAAAAAAAAAAACGAAATACACACTCATAACGTCAGCGTTTTCACAATTTTTTTGTAGTTTACACAGAAATGATAACGCTCTCGTTTTCAAAAGTTTGAAGTTTGTGTTTTGAGGTTGTTTTTTTAGTTGAAAACTGTGCCGTGTCAACGGTCCCTTCTATTTGTTATGTTTTAACTAACAAAACATGTATAAACTCTTGGGTTCAAACAACACAACCAAACACTCAGCGGATACTGTTCTTCTTCTGGATTTTTATATCTTTTTGGAACACAACTCACAATTACAAATGGCAGTGCCACCCACTGGCACAATGGGGAATAACGATAATACATACATAACAATGTAACAAGGACACTTTAAAATAAAGTGCACCAATTTCACTTGTTCTACACGTTCACATACAGTACAGTTTATGATAATTAAAAGGTCTGAGGGCATTTAAAAATCCTCTGAAGCCAGCAATAATCTCAAGATTTCGTCCTCATTATGAGGCATTAAGAAATCAAAAGCTGTTGGGGCAGTGGCATTTTTGTATTTCCAAAAATAATTCCCTCCCTCTCTCCATCCGTACCTTGAGGAATAGTTTGGCGTGCTCGTCGTCCTGCGGCAGGTCTGTGCACAGCGAGCTCCACTGGGAGAGCAGGTGCAGGACTTTTCGTTTCCTAAGCAGAGTGTCGCTCCCTTCCTCTTTCATCCGTCCTTTCTTTGAACAATAGGTGGACCAGGAGCAGTTAAGGCATCAAATCTATTCCAGCACTCTAGACTGCACTCAAAACCACAGTTCAGAGGAAGGAGGAAATGCCTGAGGCAGAATTCTCTGTATTAAATTAACAGAGGTTCAGTAAGAGAGAATTAATTGCGTGCCCTCGGCTAAACGGCGTAGGATTTGTTAAGTGGTTTAACGGCAGACAGAGCGTGTTGTTGGGATCATGTAAAAGAACATGTATAACAGTCATACTACAGATCCGTCAATTGTTCATGGGAGCCTCAGATCATCTTTCATTACATTAGTACATTAGTAAATGTTTATCAAACTGCGGTCGGAAAACACAGTGACGCCCCAAAATCCCTAGTTCCTGGGGAAAGTTCCTGCCGAGAAAACTAATGTTAGCAAACGAAATTTGCACTTATTGTAAGAGACTAGGGCTGTGCTCAGAATATCGATACATCGTCATGAACTCATGACGATGCGCGTATCGATACAGCAGTCTCGTGCTTTTAAATGTAGCCAATCACGTGACGTCAATTGGCGCTAGCAACGCAAGCAGCAGAGCAAGACATTCAAAATGGATGAGGATTTTTCCACCGCCGACAAAAGTCAAATCAAAAATATGGGAGAATTTTGGGTTTAACGCTAAACCAGACAGTCAGACATTAGACGTGAGTCATGCGATATACAAGAACTGCAAAGCAAAAGTGAAGTAAAACGCGATTATGCGATCGCCTGATTTAATGCGTTATCAGCCAAAGTCCGCATATTTACGCGGGGGTCGCATTTTTTTCAAATATGCCGCACTTGCCGATTTCAGCAAGCAAAATATGCGGGGCTAGCATGATTTCATAATGCTTGTATTTTCGTTGCAAAAAAGTCACATATATATTAGCAGAGAGTTGAAAAATGTTGCGTTTACTTCACACAAGTAAAGCGCCATTATTTTCCCCTATTGCCATGGGAACCTTATGAAGTGACGTAATTACGCGACGTGAACATCATCTGCAAACCCCGCGGTGAAACCACTCATTTACCAACAAAAATAAGTGCAAAAGTCCGCGCGAAGCAGTTTCCCGGTGTCACAATGCAGTGGGGGCAAATTATTTTGCACTCCGTGCAACTGCGTGTCGGACCGCAGACGGAAGTTGACGCTGGAAAACCACTTTGCCACCGCCAAACATTTGAGGACGGTTACTCAATGTTTTGTAATTTTGAGCCATGTGTTAATAAAGGTCTGAAATAAAACAGAATGAGACCTTCAATATTCTGTGATTTGTTATGCTTGCTTATCATAGGAAGAAATAAGAAATGACTATAATTGTCATTTCAGTTACTGAGGCAGTGACTTTAAAAGCAAAAGTCATTCTAAGCTTTTTTGTGAAATTTTTTTATATTTCATTTAAAACAAAATTGTTTTTCAGTTATCACAACTGTTATAACACTGGTTATTCAACAAACACATTATTGTTACTAAACTCTACTCAAAAGAAATTTAAATTCCAAATTGAACCATATCGTGATACGTATCGTATCGTGGCATTGTTGGTGATACACAGCCCTATAACAGACCACTTTCAAAAACAGAAAAAAACCTTACCGGCCCCAAAAGTTTCAACGGTAGTGTATTTTGTATTGTAATAAACGCATACACTTTTGAAAATGTAGACAGGCTTTTGTAGCTGAAAAAACATCAGCAATGGCATATATAAGAGCATGTGTGCAGGTCACGAGAAGGATATTGACCGAGTAGTGCTTGGCACAGGTCACTGGTGGACATGAACACAGGATACGTCAGGAGGAAGTCATCCAGTAGGCTCTCTGAAAACAAACAAGAATGTGTAAAACGCATTAGACAACACGCTGGAGAAACAAAATCACAAATAAAGAATATTTTTAAGGTATAGCTCACAAAAAGAAAATTCTGTCAGCATTTACTTCGCTTATTCCACTTAACTTGTTTGAAATGTTTCTGTGGAAGACATTTTGAAGAGCGTTCATGCTGCTCTTTTCCACACGGAGGTGGTGGACGGGCGAGTGGATGAGCGAGTGTCAAGTTATTTGGTATGACTTAAGTACTATATTGCAAGTCTTCTGTCAGCTTTTTGCGAGGAACGGAACAAAATTAAATTCACTTGACATTTGTAGTAACCATTCACTTTGAGTGTATGGAACGAAGCAGCTTGAACATTCTACCATCATTTTTTGTGTTCCGCAGTAAAAAGAAATACAACTTTATTTATGGAATGGTTATGATCTATTTATTACCTGTAAACCACTTTTTGAGCATATAGACACGAAAATGAAATGCCCCACTTAAACTGTACTTAAGTTAACTTTTTATAGAAGACATTTGGCAGATTATTTCTGAAGTGAAAAAACAAAAATCGAATTATAGAAGTTTAAAGGGGTCATAAATTGACATAACAGGTCATCATATCCTGTAAGTTTCAGAAATGAAAAAGTCCTTGTTATTCCAAAAACAAGCCCAACTCATCGTGGAATGTGCCTATTTCGTCATAAAGAGGTGAAAGACCCACTGGTTCGCGCATGACAAGTATTAGGTACATAACAGATGTGACACTTACACTGGAACGAGCAACTAAACTTGTCTTTGAGGAGTGCACAACTGCGGAAAAACAGCTGCATTGGATTTGCAGAGAGCCTGAAATTAAAAAACAATGATGTGCCTTCTATATTGGATCGGACAGGAACGGCGCAACACACTTACGCAAGTGTTTACTGTGTCACTATTGCTTTGTTACAGATTCGTTTGATATGTGCGGATAACATGTCTAACCAAAATCACCAGTGACTTCTGATGAAAAAAAAAAAATATATATAATAATAATAATAATAATAATAATAATAATAAATAAATAAATATATATATATAATATATATATATATATATATATATATATATATATAGAAAGCGGTCAAAAACGCTCCCTTAACAATCACTGAAGCCGTCAATCAAACAGCAAGTAGTGAGTAGTGACTGAGTTCTGGACGCTCGCCAAAACTCCCATTAGAATCAACAAAACTCTTATTTACATTGTGTTTGCACTGTTAGTTATGATGCAAGCATCATTAGTGTGCAGAAATAGAGTTCACTGTATTCATACTCAACATGTCTGTGATTGGCTATGTGCTCATCACTGCAACCTTTCATGCCATCATCTCAATGAAACCTTGAGAACTGTAAGAGTAAAAACACGCTAAAAGTTTGAGAGAGTTCCACATGTAATAGCTTGCCATTTTCAAATGTAAAAAAAGTTAGCAAATCACAGCAGTGGGTCTTTACACTGAAGTCTCACTGCAGATCAGAGGGCTAAAATCAGGATAGGAAAAAAGCCTTTAATTTCTAAATTATGCCAATTTCTGATGTAAAAATCATACTAACATTAGAAGTGTACCCCAGGAAATATGAAAAATGCACGAAAATATTCTTTTTAAATTTTCTATGACATATTCTCCAAAACATGTTTTACTCTAAAGTTGTGCTCCAAATTTGAAGTTGATATCTCAAAAATGAGCTTTCAGTCAGTATTTTGCTTTGGCGCATTCATTTTTGACAGAACAATTCAAGCGTGACTATTTTTTTGCAGGACCATTTAACCTTTTCATGATTTGTGTGTGTGTGTGTGTGTGTGTGCCAGTGCCAGAACCTTTACCAAGTTTTGTATCACTATTTATTCTGATAAATTAAAAAAAAAATGGCCAAACAGCATCAGAGGGTTAAAGCAGGTTATTCCTTAAAACACGATCTTTTAACAATGCCAAGCACTGCAGCTACATTAAGCCGGTAAACGTTAAGATTGGTATAGCGTCATGAAAAATTCAGTACAGCTGAAATCAAACCCAACAGGCAGTTTACATGTGCTCTTGTTTGTTTTCTTCTGTTCTCTCGCTTTCCTCCTGACCTCATTTCTCCAGCATTATCACACTTTGCTATTGCACCACTTTAATTAGAGTTGTGTTTGCCTGGAAGCGTTCGGTGCCACTGTTCATACATCATCTCGCTGTGAAAGTATTAGTGAAAAAAACGAGCACTCGGTGCGTGGTGACCTTGAGCATGACTGCTAATGTTTTTAATCCCACTGCGCAGTGATGGCAGCAATCCTCATCTTCCATGCAGAACGACAGAACCTTTCCTGTGTACAGTAATGGGCCACATTTAAACTTGTGCCACGGAACCTTTGCTGAAAGATTAGTTCACACAAGGATTACAATTTCCTGATAATTTACTAATTTTACATCAAAGACGTTTACGTCATCAAATGAAGCTTTTTGAGGAAAACACTCCAGGATTTTTTCTCCATA
>CM074304.1:7195406-7202906 GCA_037194245.1 Opsariichthys bidens | reverse complement strand
TTTGCTACAACCAAAACAGGATGCATTTTTCATTATCTGAAAAACAAAGGACTTTACTGCAGCTCAACGTGGCACGTTTTCCTGGAAAAAAACTACTGCTGCTCTGTGTTGAGAAAGTGCGAAACCAGCAAAGGATTAGACATTCTTGACTTCCATACAAAAAAAAAACCCTACATTTTCAATCCATGCTAATTGTGCATGTAACAAACTATTGAACAGACCATGACTAAGAGTGTAGACTGAATCTAGAATCAGATTTCTGTAAGATATAAAGACTACAGTGGGATAAGATACAGTTGACCCTCACAAAGCCTGTGAAGAACATATCTGGGCCATATTTCACCCCCAAAATAATAAAAACACAGAAATTATGAATTATATTTTGCTTAAATAAAATGAACCCTAAGCATATTTCCCCACCAAATTCTCATTATTGTAACACGTATAGAAAAAGAACTCATTCTCATTACCGTATCATAAAAAAAAATCATTTTCATTACCATAAAACAAAATAAAGCTCTTTCTCGTAACACAAAATAAATGTTCTTCCCATTACTGTAAATTGAAATAAACCTAATTTTTTTCCGTAACACAAAATACATCTCATTCTCATTATCGTGACAAAATAAATGCCATTCTCAGTACTGTAATACGAAATACATCCCATTCTAATTACCGTAACGCAAAATAAATCTAATTCTCCTTACCGTAATATGAAGTAAATCACATCTTCATTATTCATTCATTCATTCATTTTCTTCTGCTTTTCCGGGGTCGGGTGGCGGGGGCAGCAGTCTGAGCAGAGATTCCCAGACTTCCCTCTCCCCAGACACTTCCTCCAGCTCTTCCGGGGGGACACCGAGGCGTTCCCAGGCCAGCCGAGAGACATAGTCTCTCCAGCGTGTCCTGGGTCTTCACCGGGGCCTTCTCCCGGTGGGACAAGCCCGGAACACCTCCCATCCGAAACAGATGCCCGAGCCACCTCAGCTGACTCCTCTCGATGTGAAGGAGCAACGGATCTACTTTGAGCTCCTCCCGAGTGACCGAGCTCCTAACCCTATCTCTAAGGGAGCGCCCTGCCACCCTGAGGAGAAAGCTCATTTCAGCCGCCTGTATCCGGGATCTCATTCTTTCGGTCATGACCCAAAGCTCATGACCATAGGTGAGAGTAGGAACGTAGATTGACCGGTAAATCGAGAGCTTCGCCTTGCAGCTCAGCTCCTTCTTCACCACGACAGACAGAAGCTGCACTGATCCGTCTGTCAACCTCACGCTCCTTCCTTCCCTCACTCGTGAACAAAACCCCAAGATACTTGAACTCCTCCACCTGAGGCAGGAGCTCTCCACCAACCTGAAGAGGACAAGCCACCCTTTTCCGACTGAGAACCATGGTCTCAGACTTAGAGGTGCTGATCCTCATCCCAGCCGCCTCACACTCGGCTGCAAACCGTCCCAATGCACACTGGAGGTCCTGGCCCGATGGAGCCAACAGGACAACATCATCCGCAAAAAGCAGGGATGAGATCCTGTGGTCCCCAAACCAGACTCCCTCCAGCCCCTGACTGCGCCTAGAAATCCTGTCCATAAAGATTATGAACAGGACCGGTGATAAAGGGCAGCCCTGCCGGAGTCCAACATGCACGGGGAACAGGTCTGACTTACTGCTGGCAATGCGAACCAAGCTCCTGCTCCGGTCATACAGGGACCGGACAGCCCTTAGCAAAACATTTTCATTACACGAAATAAATTTTAAGCATATGAATAAAGCTGATGAAATTCATCCCAAATGCGTTTCAGGACGTGTTCCTGAGAAGATGCCATTTACAATGATTATGAATTCTGAGACATCCTGAAATACTGGAAACTCTTATTATACAGAAAAATGTTTTTGAAAACCTTGGTTAAATGATGCCAGAAACAATGTTTTGTTTTTCCTCTCACAGTGAAAAAGTAGGTCTAACTATATTCTCGGTGTCTCTTGCATCTTCCAAGCTCTTTCAAGCTCTTCCACCCACACTGCAGGAAAGATCAGACAGAGTGTTTGTCAGCTTGACTTGAAAACATGATGTGAAAAAGCTGAGAGGTAATGACCACCTCAATGACAGCGGCAAACCCTGGAGGCTCAAATGACGTTTTGATGGACAGCCGAGGGATACCACAGTTCACGGCCTGCAAACACGGGTCCGGTCAGCTGCTTATGCTATTGACAGATGCGTACGAGAAACCCGAGCATGCAGAAAAAGGAAAATGAGACTTACAGTTAATTGACTTTAAACAACTTCATCTCATTCAGTGTTTGCACCAAATTGATCCGCATTCTTGAAAAGCACACACGCACAATCGCCATCCTCATTTTGCTTTTGATGTTTTAACTCAAATTATTCCCGTTTTCCATAAATCGTGGATAATGAGCTCTGACAGCTTCGGGCCCACTGCGTTCAGTGTCCGCGTGGGAGTGTTCAGTAATTTTACTGTGTGCCAAGTTATCATCATCAATGAAGCCGTTCCCACAAGTCTCTCAGTTAACCATGTGGACAGGGTTTGATTATCGCTCATTGAGCAGAGCTCGCCAATTACCCTCAGCAGGCCTTGAACACAGATCTGACCAGAGCGCTGTTCAGGTGATTGACTTCATTTAAGGCAGAAATAGAAGATATTGGATCAGGGGAGCAAAACCAATTCCCACCACTTACAGAAACACATGAGGTTTGGATTTTTAAAGAACACTGGATAATACACGTCAACCGGATCTAGATGTCTAGACGTCTTCACTTTTGAGTAAATTACAAATCATATTATCACCACAACAATTTGAGGGAGAAGTTGAAATAAAAAAATTAAATGTAGTAAGTTCCTGTACTGTACATAGGGAAAAACTGTAAAAGATCTAACCAAATACATTTTTACAGTAAAATACTGTTAAATGTACAGTTGTTGGAAGTAAAATCGAACAAATAAAATTATAATTTACAGTGAAAAACTGTAGACTGGCATTCCCAGTAGCGTTGTGTGTTACCGTGATGGTGTTTTTTTGTTTGTGTGAATGCATCTTCTGTATACTAGTATAATTCAGCTTGTGGAAAAGCTACTTGTGATGAACTTCACGATTCTTCCTGTGACGTCCTCTTTTACCACCTGCATTATTATGGTAGTTGTCAGTATATGCTAAAGGCACAAAGTAGATTTTAGTGTGTAGCATTTAAAAGCAAATTTTCTTACAGTTTTATACTGTAAAATTTACAGGTTGTTCTGTAAATGTTACTGTACTGTTTTTTTTACAATTTATCGTTGAAAAATATGTGGTTGGTGAGATTTTTTAAAGTGTCTTATGCTCTCTGAGGTTGAATTTATAAAATTCAGTAATATTGTGGAATGTTATTACAACTTAAAGTTTAATTTTCAGTATCATTACTCCAGTCTTATGTCACATGACCATCGGAAATCATTCTAATATGCTGATTTGGTGCTTATAAGAATCATTTCTTCTTATTATTAAAGTTGAAAACAGTTGTGCTGCTTAATATTTTTGTGGAAACCGTGATACGGATTTCTTTTCTGGATCTTTTGATGAAAGGGAAGAAAAATATTTATTTGAAATACTCTTTTGTAAAACTATAAATGTCTTTACTCTCACTTATGATCAATTTAATGTGTCCTAGCTGAATAAAAGCATTCATTTCTTCCAGTGAAAAAATAATTAGATAATCTCACTGACCCCCGAAACGTTCGAATGGTAGTGCATTTTAAAATTTCTTAATATTTCAATAGCACGTCTCCGTTTCGCAGTTTTATTTTTTTCAGGATTTCAGGTTTTATTCTAGATTTCTTTTAAATGGTAGTCTTAGACCTCACTGAATGCTATGAGCTTCTGTTTAGCAACATTATAAACATTTTTACCTGCAGTGCATTAAGCACTGATTAAAAAAAAATGCTCATCTATAAATTGACCTTTTTTGTATTAAATGCAGAGCACCGAAAATTGAAAAAGACATGCCTGATATTAGACACAGAGGAAACATTACATTCATCGAACACATGCTAGATTCCAAAATTCAATAACCCAATATGCCTTCTTGGCTTGAGGATCAATAAACCTTATCGCTAAAATAATCAAAGGCGATTTGGCAATGAAATTGATCAGACTTCTTCCTCAGAAAACCTCATGCAAACAGAATGCAGAAATAACGCATTACAAAGAAACACTATTCTGAATGAATGCCTGTTCTAAGATCTTAACATTTCTTGACCATAAAATCCTTATTTATCAATAAAAGCACAGGCAAATGCATGAAGTACCAAACCACTAGCAAGTTATTTCTCCTCTTTCTTTCATTGCACATCATCTTGTTTCTGTATTTATTAGCATTAAGAGATGCCAAGAGCTCCAGCTCTGCAGGGAGATCCAGTTGGCTGGATACCTTTCATTTGGAAAAACAATAAAACCACCTCTGCTCTCCATAAGCGAATCAATACTTTCACCGCACGCTTCCCTCCGGCTTCACGCGTTAAACAACAAACATTTAAATCCCTTTGTGTGCAGAAGCTCACTGTCCTGCAGGATGTAAACACGGAATTCATCTGGGATCAGCTGATGGATACATCACAAGACGTATGAAATCAATACTGAGCCCTATCAAACTCCCTACACATGTGAGGGGTCTGCAAGCATGACAATCCCAAATAATACACCGGCAAGCTTCACGTCCCCCCCCCCCCCCCCGAGACCTGTCCTCTGGGAATCTCTGCCTCTCTTTCTGTCTGTCTGAGTCGTTCTTTGTCTCTCTCCGTTCACAAGAACACAATTTATAACAATGCACAGAAATACACAGCCAGACACATGCAATGCCTTAGAGAAACTATGTATGGATCAGCTGATGCAGCTCAAAAATTAATGTAAAAAAATACAATTAAATTAAAATCTCATTTATTATCTGTCATACGATTTAAACTATACTAGATTTTGAGTGTGGACAAAACCTCCCAGTAGAATAGAGCAAACAGGGCAGTTAGGAGTGAAGTCACTTCATCTGACAGTTCATAGATCATGGTGACCTTTTCTCTCACCAATATATCACCGTTTACCCTGTTTTGATGATGTGAGCTGTACTTCATCAGCATAAAGCTTTTAAAAGAACGGCTCAAGCAAATATATCATTTCTATCATAATTTAGGACTCTGTATGGCTTTCTTTGTTCCACAGAACACAAAAGGAGACGCTTAGCAGAATGTTGAAGCTGCTCTTTTACATACAGTGAAAGAGTTTTCAAGTAAAGACTTTCAGTTTTTCAGAAGACTTGGAAATACAGCGCAAAAGTCATTGACAAAAGCTGCACGATATATCGTTTTAGCTTCGAAATCGCGACGTGCGTATTTGTTCCTCAACAGACACGTCCGTGTCAAAATGCACGTAAAACATCGAGTACCCTCGTAAACACAGTTGATTGTGGCTTGGGTGCATTGAGAGAGAAAACCGGATGTGTAACAGTATTTTGGATTCGCGCATTGTCTTAAAGTAACAGCAGCCTAATATTCATGCTGAGTCATGGATGTTAATAAAACAACAAAAAACAGAGAAAAATCATTTTTGTAGCTTTAACACAGATTAATTATATTTAATTTATACCTTGAAAACTACGCAGTATATTTTCAGGTAAATCTAAAAGTATTCAAGAACAGAAACTGAATAACCAAATGTAAAATAAAGCACTATTTATTTCATGTGTATCTTTGTTCTGTTATATTTATCTATACTTGTAGTTTGTTCAATATTTTCTACGTGTATTTACGCATCTGCAAAATCAGCACAATCATGCTAGAATGATTAATTTTTTTCCAAATACAGCTTTACCAGTCATCTGGTGTTTTTTTTTTTGTTTTTTTTTCCTTCCATATCACAATATATAAATCACAGAAGAACAAAAAACTGCAATGTCAGTTTTTTTTACAATATCGCGCAGCCCTAATATTCACTACTTTTATGGTGCACTTTTTTTTTTTTACTTTTTTTTTTATTATTCTTGGAGCTTGAAATCTCCAGTCCCCATTCACTTGCATTATATGAAAAAGAGTGTGGAATGGAAAGCAGTTCCTTTTGTGTTCCACAGAACAAAATCAGTCATGCAGGTTTGGAACAACCTGAGCATGAGTAAACGAGATTTTAATAACAAACAAAAATGTTCATTTTTGGGTGAACGGTCTCTTTAAACCTATATGCAATCCACACGTACTCTTTTCGTTAATTAATAAGAGTATAAGTGGTGTGCTTGTCCAACTGGCATCTTTTCCTCTGATCAGCTTCTAGAATTGCACTGAAAGCAGAGAGAAGAACTGCAGCACTGCAGGATTTAAACCGACAGACTCTGTGCGCACAACAGAGAAGTGAGCTGAACTATAGCGATTAGCTATCAATGTCTTTAATGAGGTTAGAACTCACTCCGCTGGACCGGCTCTGCCGAGGGAGGGGGAACAGCCACCGCAGAGTCAGGCTTTTTCAAACGGGAAAGAACACTTACTCATTCCTCTAATCTAGTCTGCGAGACATAACAGCTTGACATCCAATACTTCAGCAATTCGAAGCAGAGTGCATTCATACAACTTAAAATGGACTGAAAATGAATTTCTTTGTTCAGCTACAAATCATAACTGCTTTACAAGCATCACAAATCCCAGTTTTACTCCAGACTTGACCCGGACCTAATGGCTTTAGGGCTACAGAGATGTTCTGTTCCCTAGGGAGAATCTAAATCAATACTTTTTACTACAAACATTCCTGCTGGAAAACCAAGAGCCTGGCAGGCAGAATATCTATAACCTCTCGTTGTATGTCCGCAAAAAGGATCCATGCATTAATAGTTTTGCCTCGTATGACTAAACTATAATCATTCAAGCATTTGACATATGTAAATGATCATTTAATAGGTGAAACTACCCCACAATCTGCCTTTCTCCCTTTCAACCACCTTGTTTAAAATGTTACCAGCTAAACATGGAGTGTAGCATGTCATCCATGAAGCCAGAAGGAGATAATAACTCCATACCAGCAGGAGAGAGTATAGATGGGCAGTCAGCTAAGATCACCACTATCTCATCTGTTACCTCACAACAATTTACTGCTGCTCGAAGTACATGGCACAACATTTATGAAATGGCGGGTGACAATGGAGATAGACGTTTGTGCAGTTTATTAAAATAAAAAAAGAAGAGTATCTACTTTATTTTGGACAGTTTTCCAGACTTGAAGCTAGTCCAGGAACTAGATTCAGGTCTAATATTCCTAAAATATGATATTCTTATCTATTCTCTGATAGTTCACCCAAACCGGGAAACTCTAAACCTGTATGGTTTTCTGTCTTTTGTGGAAAGACAACAACTGTTTTTGTCCATTTAATGAAAGTCAATGGGGTCCAAAAGACATTGAGCCCCATTGACTTTAATTGTATGGACAAAAAAAAAAAAAAAAAAAAAACAGAAAAGAAAAAGTCAAAATTTCAAAATTTTTGA